>JBAKGM010000081.1:17007517-17036941 GCA_037177215.1 Asparagus racemosus | reverse complement strand
GATAATCGTCATTGTGGTGGATCTTGATTCTAGAATTCTTCATCATTTGATTTCTTCCAAAGTTTATTTATTTTAGCTTATTTTATTCTAAATCATTTGAACATCGAATTGCCTGGATAATTAGTTTGTGAATAATTAGTAGTTAACAACTAGTCCTCGTGGGATCGGCTCGTATTTGGTGGTGCTAGCTACAACTACGCCGTGCACTTGCGGTAAAATAATCACATCAAGTCCATGTTCCTTGCAAACTTCTTCTATGACAACACCGAGATATCCATCGAGACGTTGTTGGATGAGAAGTAGAAGGATGGAGAGACTCTGGATGCCTTCGTCAAGCGGTTCTGCAATAAGGCGATGAATTGTCGGGACACGAGTATAAACTGTGTTGACGCCGGGCAACGTGTCACCGCCGTAGAATTCGCCGATCAACGGTTCGAATCCAAGTAAAATTGGACGCCGGTCAACGTGTCGCACTCGCTAATTGAAGACTAAAATTCTACACACATTTCAATACCAATCAATGCGTCACAATGAAGAATTCTCCAGTTTACCGAGGAGTCTTGTAAAAAGTTGGATGGTCAATTGGATGACAACTCACGAACACGAGTCAAATTCAAACGAACTCAATCAGCTTCAAGATTCTGACAGCGGTCAGATAAAAAATGCAGTGCCGTAACACCTTCAGCCATCCTACAAAGAACTAGATATTCTGAAAGGATTGGAGGAATCAGATACTAAAGCTAATCTCAAAAGAGATTCATCTATTGACTTTCGGTCAAGATCTCGACAACAGTCAGACAAAAATATAGTACCGTCATGCCTTCAGCTATCCTACAAAGAATTAGAGAATCTGAAAGGACTGGAGAGATCGAACACAGAAGCCATTCTTAGGTCCCGTCACACCGACTGAAGGTTAGGGCCTATCATATCCAAAGTATCCTAGGCACGCCAAAAAATCGAGACTGAGACACTTTGGAGGAGGTATCTTTAGGCATTAAAAATTGCTTATCAGTACCCAAACGAGACTCGTGACGGTGGGTTGACAACCGACGACCCATACAACGATACGACCAAGAACCGTTGACGACGTCACTTCACCACAAAATGCATAAAGTGAATCGACAAATGCATGAAGTGAGTCGGCAAGGTGTACAAGTCAACGAAGCGACGTATCATGGAATAAATCCGACGACGAAGCTTCAGGACAGCGAGATTCGACAAGGCGAGTCGACACGACTCGAACGTCGACGAGACAGAATAAACCAGACTCAAGCGATGATGAAACTATGCTGATCAGATTCTGCAATCAATGGAACGATCAACTGAGTTTTGATTCAGCGCAAGCGGACAAAACGAGCTCAGATAGAATGGCAGACGAACGCCAAAAATCAGAAGAAAGCTCCAAATGAGCGCCTCGGCAAGGCCAAGGCACCATTAGGTGCCTCGGCCACAATGCCGAGGCACCAATGGTGCCCAGCCAAAAAGCATCCCCCCTCTCATTTGCTAATAAATAGGCCAGGGGGTTTAGTTGCACAGGTTAGAAATTTTAGAGCTTCAGGCGAGATCCACGTGAGCTTTTGCATAGATCTGAATGTCTGCAAAATCAAAAAGGCCAGATCCAGATCAAGTGCAAGCGACGAGCGCCTTCGACTTCAGATCCCGTCGATGAGAAGAAGATCGGGTGCAGATCTACATCAGATCTACGGCGTATCCCTCTGGATCTAAGCTTTGTCTTAGTCCTGAGAAGAGCTGTGAAATCACTTGGCCGATTTCACCTACTTTAGGCAATCTATTTCCTTCATGAAATAGTCCCCTCAGCCCTGTAGATCTCTACTTGGATCAGATTACGTGGTGGTCCATGGACACAAAAAGTCCTCGGCACAGGCAAAGACACCCACGCAAGCGAGGATCCGATAAATAGATCCCGCGTTTGTTCAATAACAGTAAGAAAGTTGTAATCTTTTTCAGTTTTCATTGTAAGCCTTATAAAAAGGTGAGATTTTTATTTGAATCTCGTTGTAAGCGACTGAAGTTTGTAACGAATGCAATCAATGACAATCGAACCAACTTTGTCCGCGAACATCCCCGTGATGAATGGAATGCTGGGGGTAGTCACGAGATCGCCAGTGGTAATGTCGTCGTCCCAGAAAATGAGAAGATAAAGGACCTCGAAAGTAAGATCAACACTTTGATCTCCGCTCAAGAGGTGAAGAAGACGAGCATACCATGTCTGTACCCAAGGGAGTGGAAGTCCATCCCATATCCGTCGAAGATCAGTTTGATTAACTTCACACCGTTAGATGGAAAAGGTCCCCCACTCAGCATTTGATATACTTCAAGTCTCGCTTGGGGGTTATTTCTGGAAACGAGCCCTTGATGGTTTGGTCATTCATTGGCACCCTTCGAGGAGCTGCTTTTGATTGGTACCGCCATCTTAAACTAGGGAGTGTTAATAGATGGGACGAGATGGAGTCCATGTTCCTTGCAAACTTCTTCTATGACAATACCGAGATATCCATCGAGACGTTGTTGCATGAGAAGTAGAAGGATGGAGAGACTCTGGATGCCTTCGTCATGCTGTTCCACAATAAGGCGATGAATTGTCGGGACCCGATAACTAAAGAATTCATTCTCCATACCTACCACAACAACCTCTCATTGGACATTCTAGAAGCAATGGGAACGGCGCCATCCAAGACATGGAAGGATTTGAAGGTGCGTGGAGAGCAGGCCGAGCGATTCCTCAAGAGGAAGAAGGTAGAAAGAGGCCAGCAGGCGATAGACGCTCCCAAGAGGAATTTTGACCCATGCGGCAAGGGGAAAGAGCAGGCAGGAGCAGCGGTCACAAACCAAACGTTCCAGCTGCAACCACAGTAAAAACGGCAACAGCGAGTGTCACAGCAATCGCAGCCCCAATGGCAGCAGAGGTTGCAGCAATAGAAGCCCCCTGCTTCGACGTTCCACAAAGTCTACTCCTTCAAAGAAGACGTGGTCCCCGGTATTTTCAAATACCTCTTGGACAACAACAAGATCTAGCTGCCACCGATCGTAAATTGGGAGGAGGCTAATAAGGTCACGGATCCAAAATACTATGCGTACCACAGAGCGGTGCACCACCCGACGAAGTCATGCTACTATCTCAAGGATAAAATCCAAGCCTTGATTGATGTGGGGGTCATTACCCCAAAGCCATCCGAAGAGAAGAAGGTGGGGGCGAACGCAGTATCCATCAACTTTGGGTCCGTGCCTTTAACATGGATCCAACCGTAGCCCGTCGTCAAAGTGGGGGTGCAAACAGTGAATGATGGTCCTCACGGGCAACATAAAAAGGGGCTTATGCCACACACCACCTCGAATGGCGAGATTCTTTGGGTCCACCCTGACCTGCTTGAAGATGATTAATGGGCAGCCTTTTCATCCGAGAAGAAATCAGAGGGGAAGGAAAAACTATGCCATGCTACTTCAGCAATTTTAGGGAAGGATGAAGAACGGATGGTGACATTCGAACTCTCTGAAGAGCAACCAGAAGTCTTTGCCACCAAGAGCGAACACAAGCACAAGTACAAGTACCCCGAAGCTCCTGACCCGAATGCCCAGACATTGACGGAGCTAGGAGTGGTGATGACTCCCCAAACACGTGCTGAAAAGGCACAACAGCAGGCGATTGCTAAGGAGGACACAGCTAAATCAAAGGAGAAGTAATCCCAGGAGGTTCAACTCCCGAAGCAGTTTCAATTCAATCACTTGATTGGAAGAAACAAACCGGAAAGTTCAATCTCCCCGTATCGCTTCGGTGTCATGGCTCAATTGGTTAAAATATAGGTGAGGATAACACTTTATGAGCTGCTGCGGCTGTCCAAAGAGATCTGAAAAGCCTTACAAGAGGCCTTGGCTGACTCTGAAGTGTATCTCACTCAGATCAGGCCAGTCCCTGAAGAGCCGAAATCGTCGGCAGCTGAGGAATGCAATCTCGTGGCCAAACACCTCCCCTACATTACCTTTACCAACGAGGACATGCAGACGAAGAACTTGAAGTATGACAGGCCTCTATACTTTACCAGGTACATTGGCTCTAATGAACTTAACTGGATCCAAGTTGATCCGGGTTCCACTGTGAGTATCATGCCCCTCCGCCTGATGTACAGCCTAAGGATTCCTGCTAGTAAGCTGGCGTCAACAAGCATCATGATCTACAGATTTAACACTAGCGGGTCTCGGCCGCTTGGTAAAATTCGAGTGAGCTAAGTGCCAAATGGGAGATTTGAAGTCTGAAGTCACATGCTATGTGATTGACGTAGAGACTTCCTATAACTTATTGTTGGGTCGACCATGGATCCATAATAATGTTATAGTTCTCTCCATTCTTCATCAGTGTTTGAAATATGTAGACACGAATAATGTGGTCAAGACGGTCGTCGCGGACAAGCAACCATTTAAGGGGATGGAGAATTACTTTACTGACTCCCTCCTTTACGGTAACGAATCCGATACTAAATCATCAGCCCAAGGCACGGACAGCGGTGGGGAAGCTGATACCGAAGCCGAGCTTGATTACGATCGTGGTTTTGTTATAAATGACATTGTACCCATTGTAATCAATCTTGACAATGAAGAATCATCGTATGAAGGTTGTAATTGGTAACTTGCTGACAAAGTAATAAATGATGATTTAGAGTACTCGTTGTCTCTTGCTGATGTGGTGACGGGATTATACGATGACCCTGAGTTGCACTTACTAACTCAGTCATTTTGTATAACACAGAAGCAGTTCCGAGACTCTTTCGGGACAACACTTATCATCTCGGTAGAACAAGTGACGAAAAAGACTTGATCTATGGTAAAAGAGATGTGTTTCTCACACCGAACCACTTTTTGGGGGGAGGACATTGATGATAGCGAGCCTAGTCCCTATCTGTTCAGATACAGTCTGGAGGTGCAGAACCTCATGAAAACAATGGGGGTATGACTCCGCGCAAGGGGCAGATCTTTGTTTCGGACGAGGTCCTCAAGTCCCACCCAACGCTGCACATGTCCTAAGAGGAAAACTTGATAATTACTAAGCGTTCAGGAGAGGATTGGGATATGTATCCTTCTCGGAATACGAATGCTCTGGGTTGATTGACAACCAATTACCCGATGCAGAAGATGGTTATTCATCTGACTCATCTGCTTGGGATTTTGACGTCAGTCTTGGTGAGATCTTCAAGGGTCTGATGTCGAATATGACCACAACTGACCCCACCACAATGGAGGACGACGAGGAGATGCTAACATGGGAAGACTCCTGGATTCATCACCTTATTGTAGTATGGGGACCGGTTCGAGCAAAGAGAACCCCCAACTGAAGACATAGTCATTCAAGTCAATATGGGCGACGAAGCTAATCCAAAGCCTATATTCATAAGTGGTAGTCTTCCCCTAGATGAAAAAGAAGAATTGATTGTCCTTGTTAAGGAATATATCGATGTTTTCGCTTGGAGCTACAAGGACATGCCAGGACTCGACCCCAATGTGGCGACGCATCATCTCAACATCAAAGTGGATGTCAAACCCGTCAAGCAATAGCAAAGACAGTTTCATCTGTAGATTATGGAGGTGATCATTGTGGAAGTAAAGAAGCTTATAGAGTCAGGATTTATCACAGAAATACAGCATCCAGATTGGGTGGCGAATATTGTCCCAGTCCTGAAGAAGAAATGGACAATCAGAATCTACGTCGACTACAGAGACCTAAACGCTGCATGCTCAAGGATGACTTTCCCCTTCCAATCACCGATGTCATCATCAACAATACGTGTGAGTTCAAGAGAATGTCCCTCATGGATAGCTTTTCGGGTTATAATTAGATCAAGATGCACCCGAACGATGCAAAACACACGGCATTTAGGACTCCTCTTGGCATCTTCTACTATACAGTCATGCCGTTCGGTCTGAAGAACGCGGGCACCACGTACCAGAGAGCAATGACAAAGATTTTACGGGAACACCTCTAAAAAATGGTCGAATGCTATGTTGATGACTTGCTCGTGAAGAGCCGTGACAAAAAATGACCACATTAAAGACTTGAGGACAGTGTTCGACCTCATGCGAACTCATCAGCTAAAGATAAACCCTACCAAGTCTTTACTTGGAATGTCCAGTGGTAAATTCCTTAGATTCATTGTCACTAATAAGACACATTGACATTGATAAAGTGAAGGCGATACAAGAACTGCAACCTCCGAGAAATCTAAGAGAACTCAGAGGGTTACAGGGGCGATTGGGTTATATCTGGTGATCCATATCAAACCTTTCCAAAAAATACCAGCCATTCTCTAAACTAGCCAAGAAAGGTGTATCATTTGTTTGGGACAACACTTGTCAGAAGGCATTCGAGGATATCAAAGCGTATCTAGCAAATCCTCTTGTTCTTGTTGCACAGCAGTCGGGCAAACCGTTCTTGATTTACACCAAGGCGACGAACCATTCGTTAAGCACTTTACTTGCGCAAGACGATAACAGTGGTCACGAACAGGCAGTGTATTATCTGAGCTGAACTCTGGTGGGTGTTGAATCCCGCTATCCGATGATCGAGAAGCAGTGCCTTGCACTGGTGTTCGCAATTCAGAAGATGCAGCACTACTTAGTCAGACAGACGATTTATGTTATCTCCAACATAAATCCAGTCTGGATATTCATGACGCAACCAGCCTCCATGAGTTGGCGTTTGGCAAAATGGGCCTTGCTCCTGTCTCAATACCACTTGCACTTCAAGCAGCAGAAGTCAATCAAGGGACATGCAATTTGTGACCTCTTAGCAGCTAACCCAACAATGGATGTAACTGAGTTACATGACGATTTGCCAGATGAAACTTATGAAGTCAACACTACGTCGCATCAACAAATATGGCGATTGTTTTTTGACGGAGCCTCTCGAGAAACCAATGTGGCAAGTACCCCTAGTTATTCTAAGGTTTTTTCCACAGTTGGAGTTGTCTTAGTTTCCTCAGGGAATCACGTCATGCCTCGAGCCAACTCACTAACTAAGTCGTGCTCCAATAATGTGGTCGAATACAATGCATTACTTATTAGACTCAGTTTCGCCAAAGAGCTGTAGTCGAATATCTCGAAGCCTTTGGGGATTCCTAGCTCATAGTCAGACAGATCCGTGGAGACTATGAAGTCAGGAACCCAGATTTGGTTCCATATCACTAGGCGGCTGTTGAGATGGCGGACTCGTTTGAAGAATTTTTTATCGAGTATATTCCACACCTCCAAAACGCATACGCGGACCCGTAAGCAGTGTTAGCAGTATCCTTAGCATAACCTCCCGTGAGAACTCATCAATTGTTTGTGCCGATATATGATGAGGAAGAGCAAGACAAGGGGGTGGTTACCAAAGAGGTATACACAACCCAAGCCAAATTCTGAGATTGCCATTTTCCTACAATCGACTATGTCCTACATGGTATTTTGCCAGAGGACATGAAGGGGAGGGAATTGATCCGACGAAGAGCACCAAGGTTCTTCTATGATGCAGGGACTCAGATGTTATATCGTCGCGGGTATGATGGCTTGCTGCTCCGGTGCCTTTCAAACAAAGAAGCGGAAGAAGTCTTTAGGGGAGCACATGGAGGAGAATGTGGTGCACACCAACCTGGTCCCAAACTTTATGATTGTATCGGGAGAATGGGATACTTATGGCCAACGATGATCAACGATGCAATCGAGTATGCTCAAAAGTGCCACGCGTGTCAAATTCACGCTAACTACATGCATCCTTCGGCTACATCCTAGCCGTTCGAGACATGGGGAATGAACATTGTAGGTCCTATTTTTCCTCTGTCAGTTAAAGGTGATCAGTTCATTCTCGTGATTACTGACTACTTCTCCAAGTGGGCTGAAGCGATCCCGCTTAAAGAAGTGAAGATGAACAATATCATCCAGTTTATCAAGCATCACGTCATTTGTCGACACGGTGCGCTGAGACGGATCATACATGACAATGGTCCTCAATTCATTAGCAGTGCCTTCATCAGATCTTGCGAGAAATTCAAGATTCAAGACATCTCATCAACGGCCTACAATCCCACTTCAAACAGATTGGTAGAGGCATTCAACAAGACGATCATCAAGATATTGTCAAAACTCGTGAAAACCAACAAGTGAGATTGGGATGATAAACTCGGAGAAGTACTCCGGGCATATCGCATCACCATATGCACGCCGACCATAGCTACCCCTTTTTCTCTGGTGTACAGATGTGAAGTAGTTGTTCTGCTGGAAATCTAAATCCCGCCACTTCGTATCTCTCTTGCAGCCGAGATGATGATGGAGGAACAATATCAGAAATGCCTCAAAGATCGAGATGTTAGATGAAAAGTGCCTAGAAGCTCAACAATACATCGAGTTCTACCAAGCCAGAATGTCGAGGGCTTTCAATAAGAAAGTACGACAGAGGAGGTTTAAGGAAGGAGATCTGGTCCTCGCTGCTCGACAACCGATAATCCTCGACTCTAAGAAGAAAGGTAAATTTGAACCGAAATGGGAAGGACCGTTCACAATAGAGACAGTCTATTCGAACGATGCATATTGCTCGATTACTCAAAATGGCGACAGACAATTAATGTCGATAAATGGGAAGTTTCTAAAAAATTACTATCTTTAGTATATTTGGGATACCCATTTTGACGAGAAGTTCCTCGTGGAATATTTCGTCCAATGTTCTCGAGGATAACCCTGAATTTGTCCTCCACTGTAAATTCCCTCACAAATCAAATTCATTAACGGTGAGTCCACAAAAAATTTTCCTGGTCCAATCCACTAGCAAAATCTCCTCTTGATTCCTTCCACGAATAAGAGATTCACTTAAAAGTTTCTTCACGCTGAATGTAGAATAAAAAATTCTTCCTCTATAAGTGTAAGACCCCCTTCCTAACAAGTGGAGGGGCTCTATCCTTTCCTCTTCGACACGTCTCCCTAGGGTTAGGGCTAAATTAGAATTTCTCTTGATAAACGAGAAACTCATTTCCAGATCAGGTAACGAAAAGTGAAAGTTATTTAAATCTTTTTGATTCTCGGAATGGAGATCCCACTCTTAGTTTCACCTCTCAAGATTTTCAAAGTGGAGATCACACTTTTAGTTTCTTCACCTAGAGACAAGATAAAAAATCCTTCCTCTCCAGCATCTGGAGTTAGAATATAAAATTATTCCTTTTTCATGAGCAAGAGATGGTAGACAAGATCCTCTTTCTCTTATTTTGAGTTTGTCTTTACCCAGAAATAGAATATGAAATTCTTCCTCTCTATGAGCAAGAGATAGGAGACAAGATCCTCCTTCTCTTGTTTCGAGTTTGTCTTTACACAGAGATAGAATATGAAATTCTTCCTCTCCACGAGCAAGAGATAGGAGACAAGATCCTCCTTCTCTTGTTTCGAGTTCATCTTTACCCTGGGATAGAATATAAAATTCTTTCTCTCCATGAGTAGGAGATAGGAGACATGATCCTCCTTCTCTTGTTTCGAGTTTGTCTTTACCCGGAGATAGGATACAAAATCCTTCCTCTCCACCATCAGGAAATAGAATATAAAATTCTTCCTTTACCGCATCAATGTTTGCTAATCATTCAAACCAAGATTTATCTAGGGAATTTGATCCTGAATTCTAAGTAGGGAAAAGTCGACGCCTCACACGCGTTGTCAGTTTAGCCTTTCTTTCTGATTGAAGAAGACACCGGAGTTCAATTCTAGAGAATTTTATCCCGAAGCCTAAAAAGAGATAAAGTCTATGTCTAAAACGCGTTGCCGGTTAATTCTTAACTGTAAAAAGAATAAACACCTACATATTCAAAATTATGGAGGGTTGTTATTAATAACACCAAAATCTAAGCCTACACGCGTGGGGAATTTTATTCTGAATCCTAAGAAGGGATGAGTCAACGCCTCACACGCGTTGCCGGTTTAGTCTTTTTTCCGATTGAAGAAGACACCAGAGTTCGATTCTAGAGAATTTTATCTCGAAGCCTCAGTAGGGATAAGTCTACGCCTAACACGTATTGTCGGTTAATTCTTAATCGTAAAAAGAATAAACGAGCACATATTCAAAATTGTGGCGGGTTGTTATTAATAACACCAAAATCCACGCCTACACGTGTGAGGATTTTTATCTCGAATCCTAAGAAGGGATGAGTCAACACCTCACACGCGTTATCAGTTTAGTCTTTTACCGATAGAAGAAGACACCAGAGTTCGATTATGGAGAATTTTATCCCGAAGCCTAAGTAGAGATAAGTCTACGCCGACTAACCCCATGAAAAAGACGAAGTCTACGTATTCAATATTGTAACACCTAGTCTAAAAGAGTTTCATTCTTTTAACACAACGTCACGTGCGGAACGGGTTTAGATAATCTGCACGCTAGCCCGATTCAAATGGTAATCAGCAGAGACACATCAAATCCGTTAAGGGGCTAGGGGTTGGCTAATAACCCTAAAGTCGACGTCTAACATGCGTCGCCAGTTAGCCTTTTACCTGTAAAAGAAGACAAAAGCCAATGCATTCAACATCATAGCACCAAGTATAAGAGAGTTCTATTTTTTTAGCACAATGTTACATGCAGAACAGATTTAAACAATCCATGTGCTAGCTTGATCTAAATGGTAGTTGGTAAAGGCTCATCAAATCCGTTGATCGCTGAGGGTTCGCCAAAAATCCTACGAGTGTTATGGTTAATTATTTCGAACAAAATAAAAGAATCATAATAAATGACAAAAAGAGGGAAATTTATTCAGTTGGTAAGCTTGTTGGAACTCCTCCTGCAACTCGGCCCTGGGAGAGTCCTCATTGGTGTTCAGAGTCTTCGCAGCCTCTTCCTCCACTTCGGTAAGATTTTATTTTGAGAGCTTTAATTTCTCAGACATTGCAGTTTAAACTTCTTCGGTATTGACCCTTGTGAGCTCCAGGACACTGAACCGGCCCTAAACTGATGAAGAGAAAGCCCGCTGTCGAGAAGCCTGTCAATCACCATGTTCATGAGAGAGAAGAACGAGCGAACTTCCAGGCAAGTAATGATCCGATCTAGATCGTGGTCTGATGTCAATCTCCTCGTCTTATCATGGAGTCAAGATGTCAGCCCAACAAAAAAAATTAAGGGATGAACATTTCAGAGTGCAACTCAAAAGTCAGTATAGACATCCTTAGCAGAATAACTCATACCTGCTTCCATCGCCGCAGCTTCATGGCTCGGAGGGCTATAGGAGGAGTAACAGCCATTGACGCACCCACTGCTTCAGATGGTCTCACGGCATGGTCAGGAAGAACATCTGAATAAGGATTTGAAACAACGAGTCTCTATAGGAGCCCCTGCCAACAATAAAAAGTCCATCAAATTGAAGCTCTGCAACTAACAAGAAATGGAGGGACCATGGACAATTATTCAACGGGGACATCACCCATTAAGGGTCAATTTTTATCCAGCTCAATTTATTCGGGCCTCAGGAATACTCCAAAAAGGTATACAAGTATAAACTATTTCCTATTTTTGGTCGAGAAGTTCCTGGAAAATATTTTTTATATTTTAAGAATAACTCGCCCACCTCCAAATGGGTATATGAGGATAAACTAATCCCCAAAACTCTAGTAAACGTATGAGTATAAACTATGTTGATGCCGGTGAACGTGTCGTTGAAGAATTCACCAATCAAAGGTTAGATTTCGAAAAAATTTTGACGCCAGACAATGCGTCGCAGCAAAGAATTTGCTGATAAAAGGTTGGATTCTAAGGAAATTTTGACGCCGATCAACACGTCGCAATAGAGAATTCACCGATTAACAGAGGAGACTCGGAAAAAGTTTGATGGTTAGTTAAACGACAACTCACTGACACGAGTCAAAATAAAATGAACGCAGTCACTAGTTAAACAACAACGGTCAGATAATAAATGCAGTACTGTGGGCACTGGAGAATCTGAAAGGATTAGAGGGATCAAATTCTAATGCTATTCCCAGGTCCTATTATACCTATTGAAGGTTGAGGGCCTATCATATCCAAGGTATCTCAGGCTCGTCTAAATAAGATCGAGACTAAAACACTTTAGAGGGGGTATCTATAGGCATTAAAAATTGCCTATAAGTGCTCAAGCGTGACTCGTGATGATGGATTGGCGATCGACGACCCATCCGACGATGCAACCAAGAGCTGCTGACGATGTAACCATGCTGCCAACGCATAAAACGAGTTGATGAATGCATGAAGCGAGTCGGCGAGGCGTGTAAGCCGGTGAAGTGATGAATCGTGGAATAAATCCAATGGCAAAGCTTCAGATCAGTGAATATCAACAAGACAGAATCAACCAGACTCAAATGTCGATGAGATGAAATCAACCAGAATCAAACGTTGACGGAACTGAACAAATCGAACTCCAGAATTGACGAAACAATCAACCGAACTTAGGAATCGACACGATCGAATGAATCAGGCTAAAAAATAACACCAGAATATGCCAGATAGTGCCTCGGCCAAGGCCGAGACACTCGGTGTCTTGGCCCACAAAAACTGACCCCCCTATAAATAGAGAGGGGGTCTCAGTTGTCAAGGCTAGGAAAAATTTAGATCTAGGCTGGGATTTTTGCAAAGCTGAGATCTTTTTGCACTAGATTTCTTGCACACGGAGTTCTTCCTGATGTAGATCTACAAATGTACACATCCAGGAGAGGAGATCATCCAGATCTAGGTTAGATCTACATATCTAAGGATTAAGCTTGGTCTTAATCCCAGGCTCGTGCGTGACTTCGCTTGATCGATTTCATCCACTCCGGCAATTATCTCCTTCGTAAGTTAATTTCCATCGGCGATTATTTCCTTCATGAAATAATCCCCGCAGATTTGTAGATCTCACATCTAGATCTAATCACGCGGTGGTCTACGAAGGGAATAGAGTCCCCTGTACAGGCAAAGATACTCATGCATGTGAGGATCTAACGAACGGGTCCCGCGTTTGTTCAACAAGGAGGAAAAAATTATAATCTTTCTTTTTGATTTTTATTGTAAGCCTTATAAAAAGGCGATCTTTTTTCTGAATCTCGTTGTAAGCGATCGAAGTTTGTAACGAATTTGTCAATGGAAATCAAAGCGACTTTTCTCGCGAACACCCATTAGCAGGGAAAAGAGCTAGCTGCTGAAGGAGTGTTCCCTCCTCAAGGCTCTAAATGGCTGAATCCCTATCGCATTGATGAGCTTGAGTTGGAGAAGTGGGGTGAGCTAAAGATGCTACTGATGGGGTCTTCTAGAATCGGTCCCCGCTATGATAAAGAGCCATCCCAGGAGTTTAGATTCAAACCCAGGCGACATCTCGATAAGAGGGGGTCAGTCCTAGAGTCTCAACTTGTCCCAACCATAGCTATTGAGCAGTTCTACTTGCCTTGTGATAACGAGATCCTCATCAAGATGCTAGATGTCAGCCTTCATCAGTGTCTAAAGGGCCATATGATTCGAGGAGCTCTAGTGGAACAGGAGTTGTTCGGCCAGTTTGAGCTAGTCCGAACCTCCTACCTTTAGCTCCAAGAGGAGTTGGAGGCTCAAAAGGTAGCTCACAAGAGGACTTTTCTGATGCTAGCTACTAGGGAGGATGAGCTAGCAATCTAGAAGAGAGGTAAGGACAAGTGGCACCGGGAGGTGGAAATGTGGGAGAGCATGATCAACAGCCTGAAGGATTCAAATAGTAGGAACTTGGTCGATATCAGCCAGCTGAAGGAAGACCTTGGCCATCTCAAACGTAACCTCCATGAACGAGACTAGAGGACAAGATATCTATCCGACGAGGATAAAGTTGAGAGGCGAGAGAGGAATGACGCCTATAAGCAGGCTCAGTCGGATCGCCTGAACGCTAAGAGCCTATGGGTCTAGCTGAAGGAGGACCAGATTGCTCATGGAAAGCTTAGGTAGAAGAGCACTCGGACTGTGCTGGAGGCTGAGTGACAACATGAGTCGTCCCTAGCTAAAGCCCAAGCATTGTGAGGCTGCATCGCTCATCTAGAATTTGAGGCCCACCAGTGCGAGATTGTTGAGGGCTACTGCAACAGCACTCTCAAGAAAGTGGAGGTAGTCTGGCTTGCAAAGCTGGGTATGATTACCTTGAGAAGCAGCTTCCGGCCGAGCTCAGAAATGACCCCGAGCGATTATACTATCCTCCAAGGGTGGCCAACTGCCTTGGCGTACTCCTGGAGATAGAGAAGCAAGGAGGGGGACTCGTGCTTTATGGTGGGAGCGGTGACGAGGATGACAAAGAGTCGGCTGAGGAGGGAGGCGAGGGCTCGGCTCATGACAGCTGGGTGAGTCAACCCGAAGAGAAAGGAGATGAAGAGGTCGAGTCTGAGATCTAGTCAACTCCTCTGCCAACTTCCACTATCGCTGCTCCTCTGTGCCCGACTCCTGCTCTAGGCTCTAATGTCGATCAGCCAATATCTCTTCCGAGTCTGACCCCTTAGGGGCTCAAATGTGTCTTTGCTTTTTTCGTTTAGCACTTTTTGTACTGTAAACAGCTTCATATATATGAATAAAAAAACTTAGTCTTGTCAATTTGAACTGTGTATCTTTGAGATTGCATTCTTATATGTTTAGAGTTTACAATCTATTTTATTTGAGGACTAGTTTGTTTTTGAATCAAGGCGACTTGGCTCTGTGCCTTAGGCTGGGAATGATTCGACCTCTTGCCTTGGGTTTATTTGCGATGACACCAAGGTCTTGGATACGTGCCTTGGGCTTACTCATGAAAATAATGCCAAGGTCTTTTGAGTCAAAGACGATTGAATTGATGACGTGTCTTGGTTTTATCCTAAAAAGGTATCAATGTCTTATATGCATGCCTTGGGTTTTACCCATAAAAATGATACCAAGGTCTTAGTGTCGATGGTGTGCCTTGGTTTTACTCCAAAAGGATACCAAGGTCATTCGAGTCAGAGTCGACCGCGTTGATGACGTGTCTTGATTTTATCCCGAATGGGTACCAAAGTCTTATATGCGTGCCTTGGACTTATTCATGAAAATGATGCCAATATCTTTTGTCAAAGTTGGCCGAGTCGATGAAGATCGAGTGACGAAGACTGCGTATAGGTTAGCACATAGCACAAAAATATCCCTTATTCATAAGCGTATCTGAATTTGATCATATCTTGAAAAGATATCCTCCAAAATGTTTGTGTTTAGTGATAAACCTTGCGTCTTAGCCTTACGGCGAAATTTCTTAATTGTCGTAGAGTTCAAATGGGGATGGCAACTTCTTATTCCATTGTTTTGATATAGGGGATCACCCATTTCTTCATAATGTGATGAAGAGGCCCCACAATGGGCTCCAGTATTGATGTCCTGGGACTCAGTAGCAGGATTAGAGGATAATCCCAAATAGTAGTGGGGCTTCGGGTCAATGTATGAGATGTAGGGGTCCCTTCAGCAGCCGATCCCCTTATAGGATGAGAATTCTACAAAACTACAATATGTTAGAGGACCAGAGTTAGGTTCTTCGGTGATTCCTTCGACGATCAAGTCAGTATAAAGCTTGAGTGGGGAATCAATAAATTGAAAATAGTATTAAGTGTGCAGAAATTACACTATTTAGCCAGAGATGACTTACATGTGGCCCGCGGAGCTCTCCTGATCAATAGGCAATGTGCCTACATATAACCTACCGAAAGGGGTATATACGTAACTTTGACCGAGTCCAGGCAGGTAGCTAAATCGGCAGATAGTCTACAGGTGTTAGTTGCAGATGAGAACTAAGCTTGATGTGATGGTGAATATGGAGGCATGGCACTGATGAAGGGTGGTGAGTCATTGAGACTCATGGCATGAGAAATGATGATGATGGCTAGCCGTCAGTAAGGAGTTCAAAGACAAACTGCCTCTCGATTTAGCTCTACAAGTGGGACAACAAGTACCACCTTTTTTGTTCACCTTGCAAGTTGTCGACCAGCTTTGAATGAATGAGTGGGGTCGAGTGGATGATGAGGTTGAGTGAGAACTCATCTTGACTCGACCCTACTCGGGAAGGGAGGAGTGCCCATGCTATTCTAATCAACCTAGCTGCTATGAACTGACCTTACGATTAGTGTTGACTTGGGACACACGTTGACTCTAGAGGATGGATTAGGACTTAGGTTAATTATTTGCAGAACAGACCCCATGTACTATATTTGTTGATGCATGAGTCACACAGTCAATTCGGTCAAAGTTAGTTTGGGGTTTATAATGATGATGATGGGGATTCGTTTTCTTTCTCCAAATCGCTTGGCTAGAGGAGAGATGAGACATCCTACGCAAAGAAAGAAACCGCTAGAGGTTGGTGTTGGGTTCTCCAGTTCTGAGCTTGGCCGATCACCCCTCCTACATAAGCAGAAAGCTCGTCAGAGGGTGGGGCTTGATTTCCCCCGTTGTTCCTCGGACGATCAAGTCAGCATGTGAAATGAGTGGAGCTGGAGGTAAATAAACAGTACCTTTTTCTTGTGTGTATAGTGCAGGGGGAGAAAATGGCTTACGTTGAGTTTGAGAATAGTTCCCCTTTTATGGAGATGAGTGAGGGGGTAGTTTGGTAATTTTAGCCAAGTATGACATGGTGATTGAGTTAACAACCACTTTAGATGTGTTGGCTTTTGAATGGCATGAGTCACCACTGATTTGATATGGTGGTGATTGATGAGACATGGTAGGTGGTGAGTTATGAGGACTTTTGGGACGAGAGTGAAGATAACTCTGACAATTACTGTAGCAGGTTGGTACTGTAGTAGCCAAGTGGTCGGCACTGTATAACCGAGTCGGTTTACTATAGCACTGAGTCCCTGACACTGTAGCATAGACTCGGCGCTACAGTAAACCAACTCGGCGCTACAGTAGTCGACATCTTGCGAGTAGACTCGAAACGCAGCACTGTTGCAGCCGACTACCACTGCGTTTTGTGTCTGCTCGCATGATGTTGACTATTGTAGCGTCGAGTCCCGACACTGTAGCGTCAAGTCAGCTAATGTAGTGTCGAGGCGTCGGCACTGTAGCAGTCGACTACCACCGCATTTCTAGTCAGCTCGCAAGATGTCGACTATTGTAGCGCTGAGTCTAAGCTACAGTGTCAGGACTCGGTGCTACAGTAAACTGACTCGGTTATACTGTGCCGACCACTCGATGCTACAGTAACCACCCTGCTACAGTAATTGTCAGAGTTATCTTCACTCTAGTCCTAAAAGTCCTCATAACTCACCACCCACTATGTCCCATCTATCACCACCATATCAAATCGGTGGTGACTCATGCCACTCAAAAGCCAACATGTATAAAGTGGTTGTTAACTCAATCATCACGTCATACTTGGCTGAAATTACCAAACTACCCTCACTCATCTCCATAAAAGGGGAACTATTCTAAAACTCAAGGTAAGCTATTTTCTCCCCCTGCACTATACACACAAGAACAAGTTATTGTTCATTTACCTCCCGCTCCACTCATTTCACATGCTGACTTGATCGTCAGAGGAACAATAGGGGAAATCAAGCCCCATCCTCTAACGAGCTTTCTACTTGTGTAGGAGGGGAGATCGTCCGAGCTCAGAACCTGAGAACCCAACTCCAACCTCTAGCGGTTTCTTCCTTTGCGAAGGACGCCTCATCTCTCCTCTAGCCAAGCGATTTAGAGAAAGAAAACAAATCCCCATCATCATCATTATAAACCTCAAACCAGTTTTGACCGAATTGACTGTGTGATCTGTGCATCAACAATTTGGCGACCACCGTGGGGCTATTTTCTTCTTCATGAAAGCATGATAGGCGAACAGAATAGAGGTGAGACGTCCTGTCGTGGGAACCCTCCTCTGGGTTATGTCATCCAAGAGCAATTCAAAGGGGCCCCCAAACAAGAGTCGTCACTCAGCCACTACAGTACTGACCTCTCGGTGCTACAGTAGCTGACTCGGCTACTACAGTGTCAACCTCTTCTCAGGAGCCTTATCACTTGGCCACAATAGTAGTCGACTCGGCGCTACAGCAGCCTCTTCTTAGGGGCCTTCTCACTCAGCTGCTACAATAGCTGACTCGGTGCTACAGTGCCGACTGCCTCAACCTCTTCTCTAAGGCCTTCACACTCGGTTGCTACAACAGCCGACTTGGCACTACAGTGCCGAACGCCTCAGCCTCCTTCCGGGGGCCTTCTCACTCGGTCAGTACAGTGCCTATCTCTGGGCGCTACAGTGACTAACTCAGTGCTACAGTGACCTCTCGGCGCTACAGTAGCTGAGGCGCATAGGGGGCGGCCGACTAAGGAAGAATCTTACAACATCCTTGGAATATTGAGCATTTTAGGAAGTTTTTTCAGTAGTCCAATATTGCAAATTTTGTTTTTGATCTCTCATTATGAATAGAAATTTTGCATCTAATTATTATGTTCAGTTTGTTTTAAATTGTGATAGAAACTTCTGAACAACCGCAGTCAGTTCGTTAAAGTATGGCACCCTTCTCGCCAGAAATGAGTCGTGGCATCCTACTCCCTTGGCTGAGTTGAAGTAGTTTCCCTACCAAGTCGAGTTCAGACGATCCTTCTCGCTAGGCCGAGTCAAGGTACCCTTCTCGTCATATCGAGTCAAGGTATCCTTCTCGCCCAGCCGAGTCAAGGCATCCTTCCTGCCTAGCTAAGATAGGTGACCCAACTCACTCAGCCAGGCGAACACGTTACCCTCACTAAGTCGAGGTAGGATATCCCCACTCGTTAGGCCAAGTCAAGGTGCCTGTCTTTCCTTACTGGATTAAAGCATCCATCACAACGCAACAGTCCATCTCCCTCAGCCTAAAAGCTAAAAGACCTAGGCGCTCCATAAGTCCTAGGCACCCAACCTACGGGCTGTATCTGCAGAGTCGCCACCCATCGAGGCTGACTCTAAAGACCTAGGCGCCATGTAAGTCCTAGGCACCCAACCTACAAGTTTCCATTTGCAGAGTCGCCGCCCACTGAGGCCGACTCCAAAAGACCTAGGCACCACGTAAGTTCTAGGCACGCAACCTACAGGTTGCCCTTTGCAGAGTCGCCGCCCACCGAGACCGACTCCAAAAGACCTAGGCACCACGTAAGTCCTAGGCTTAGGCACCCAACTTACGGGTTGCCATTTGCAGAGTCGCCACCCACCGAGGCTGACGCCAAAAGACCCAGGTGCCACGTAAGTCCTAGGCACCCAACCTACGGGTTGTCATTTGCAGAGCCGCCACCCACTAAGGCCAACTCCTAAGACCTAGGCACTCTATAAGCCCTAGGCACCCAACCTACGGGTTGCCATTTGCAGAGTCACCGCCCACCAAGGCCGACTCCAAAAGACCCAGGTGCCATGTAAGTCCTAGGCACCCAACCTACGGGTTGTCATTTGCAGAGTCGCCACCCACTAAGGCTAACTCCTAAGACCTAGGCACCACGTAAGTCCTAGGCACCTAACCTATAGGTTATCATTTGTATAGTCGTCGCCTACTGAGACTGACCCCTAAGACCTAAGCACTCTATAAGCCTTAGGCACCTAACCTACGGGTTGTCACTTGCCAAGTCGCCGCCCACCGAGGCTGACTCCTAAGACCTAGGCACTCTATAAGCTCTAGGCACCCAACCAACAGGTTGTCATTTACCAAGTCGCCGCCCACCGAGGCTGACTCCTAAGACCTAGGAGCCACGAAAGTCCTAGGAACCCAACCTACAGGTTGTCATTTACCAAGTCGCCACCCACCGAGGCTGACTCCTAAGACCTAGGCACTCCATAAGTCCTAAGCACCTAGCCTATGGGTTGTCACTGATCGGAAGGGCCTAGAGGCCACATAAGCTCCTGACACCTAAGTCAAGAGCTGCCAGCGCTTGTGGCATTTTGGCCAATGCGATTCCAAGCATACACCAAATGCTAACGTTTAATTAAGCATTCACGAACTTAGCAAATATGGGTATTGTCTATTCGCTCGAGACAAAATTGTCAATTAGCTCTCAGAGTATGACCACGCTGCGTCCTACCTATTTAGCTTTTAGTCATGAATCGAGATCATGTCAACAACTAGATACCAACCAGATGCAAAAATACAACACGGCTAAATGAAATTCGAATGCTCCACAGATAGAAATGCTAAGTAAATAAAAATTTCATTCAAAAGCCAAAATCAACTTACAAAGGTCAAAAGGAGAGAATTTTTATTGTTATTCTACAAGTATATACATATAAGACTATTGAGAGAGGGGTGTCGGCCTGGTGAAACCCTATTTAGGACCGTCACTCGCATTGTCGTCATCGCCCTCCTCGCCGTCATCCTTGTCATCGTCACCCTCGTCGACTCCGAGCTAGATACCTCCACTTCGAGTCTCAATGTCTTGAAGGATGCTGAGGTAGCTCTGCACCTGAGGAGGGTAGGTAAGACTGAAAGAGGGTAGAGCCGAAGAAGGGAGTTAGGCCTTCAGGAAGTCGCAGCTGGCTTTAACAGTAAGCGACAACTCGACCTTTCCCACAGGGCCATGCCGGTAGCGCTCGATAACTTTCCTCTTCCCCTCCTTAGACGTCACCTACCTGAGTCAGGTTTTGATAGAGTGGGCATCGGCAAGGACCGCCTGATGAGCCACCCTCATCTCCTCCATCTCTACCCTCAAGCTCTGTAGAGCACACTCGTCCGAGAGGGCACTCTCTTGCACCGCCAGCCTCGCCAGCTTCTCAGCCTCGACCTCCTCCTTCAGGAGCTCGACGCACCTCTCCTACTTGGCCGCTTCCTACTGAGAGCTCCGAACAACCGCCCTAAGCTTAGCTGTCTCCTCCTTCAGCTTTGCTATGGTTATTGACTGCTTCGAGTTATGAGCCTCCAGGTTAGCGATGCTAGACTATTTCGTCTCCACCTTGCGGCACCATTTAGCGTCGAGCTTGCTCTTTTCAGCCTCAAGAGCCTTGATCCTTCCCTCAGCATCCTCTAGGGCCTTCTTTTCCTCAGCCGCCTCCACCGTGAGCTAGCCATAGGCCTCCATCACGTGGTCGAACTAGTCGACAAGCTCGTCCCCTATTAATGTCCCCTAGATACTATAGCTTTGGAGTGCCAAGCGCAGTCCCCTTGTTGGCACCTCCCTCAGCAAGTCTAAATCTCAGGGGAGGGTGAGCAGATCGGCTGCTATAAGTTAGGGCCTCCCCGACTGCAAAATCGAGTCATTGTTATGGAAGAAACGACTCGAGACAAACCTCTCATCCTCGAAGGGGTTGTCCTTGGGTGAGTAACCCTCCTCTAGGTCACCGATCAGCTTGGCCCAGAGTTCTTTTCACTTCTACCTACTTATATCCCCAAGTTTGTGGCAGAAGGGAAGTCGGGAGTCAGAACTCTCGACTATCTGGCGTGGGGGCACCGTCTCTGCAGTCGTTTCCTCCACAGCGGTCTCCTCCTCACCTGATCTATGGGCCAGTTTTGGAGGAGGAGCCGTAATAGAACATTGACTGACTCAGTCGAGGGAATCTCCTGTGCTTGTTGCGTGAAGGTGGCTTCACGCCCACCTAAGGAAGACTCGTCTATGACGACTACTTCCATCACTAAGATGGGAGGAGGAACAGTCTTTGGGGCCTGCTCCTCGATAGAAGCAGAGGTGTCCTTAGCCGTAGCTTCAGCCGAAGCAAGAGCGGCCGCCTCGGGCTTGCCCTTAGGAGCGGGCTTCTTTGTCTTCCTCTTCTTCTTCTCGGCCCCCTCCGGCCAGGAAATACCTAGTTGGGATGTCAACATCGCGACCATCTTTTCTGGGTTTTTGTTCCACAACTTAGCCTCCTTAGCCGATAGCGCAGTCGTCACCCTCTTCCAAGGTAGCTGGGGCACGACTGATTTAGCCGAATCTAGAGCCTTTGACTCCTTAGGCAACCTAGGAGCAGCTGAGGCCAGAGATGCCGCCCTCTCCTTGTCAGCCTCGGACGGCTGAGTGTGGGATAGACCAGCCACTCTAAGAGAAGCTGAGTTGAACAGGTTGCTGATGTCGCGAGACTCAGCATAGGAGCGGACCTTCTCCAAGTCCTGACACTCTTCAGCCAAGAGGAGGAGCGGCTTCAGCTCCTCCTTTTCGATCTCTGACCACGAACGGTAGGCTAGGATGGGGTCAGCCCCAAAGACGTAGATAAACCTCTCCTTCCAGTCTTTGTTCAACTCAGGGAAGTTCACTAGCTTTGCGCCCAAATTAACAAAGAAGTAGTGGGCATCCTTCCTTGTCGTCTTCATGCTGACAAGGTGGCTGAAGAGTTGGAGAGTCGGCTCAACCCCCACCCGATAACAGATTACCAGGAACACCATCATTATAGTGATGGCGTTAGGAGCGAACTGCATGGGAGAAACCCCCAGTCGCTCACAAATTCTCCTCACGAAGTGGGGGAGGGGTAAGCGCAGCCCATACTCCAAGTGGGCTAGATGCAACAGCACCTTGTCAGTGCCATGCTCGAACACGGCGCTATCTCTCTCTGGCAGCGAGAGCTCGAAAGCCGCCGGGATGTCATACTTATCAGAGAGGATCGCCAGGTCATCGCTCGTCACCTTCGTATGGACGGGGGCGAGAAGACCAAGCCTATCAATGGGAGCGAAGGAAGAAGAAGCCATTGTAAGGGTTTCTGAGTTTGAAGTACGAAAAGAAAGGTCTAATGTCTGAGGTTGTGTAAACAAAACCTGTATGTAGAAAGAGAGGTATTTATGGAGTAGTAAGAGCGCGTGGCAAACTCAGAATGGTTCACCTACTCTAAAGATCAATGGCTCTGATTAAGGCTGGAATCCAAACTGCCTTTCAAAAATCAAAACGTCACCCCTTTTAGTTCCCCATGCTCCTTCGCGTAGAAATCAAAGTGACACTGATGATTAAAGTATGATGACGTCGTTCACAGTGACTTGGCTCAATCATGTTTCAAAAATTACTAGCCTACCAACTCCATGGGGCCCTGCCAACCCCAACTAGTTGCTATAGCAAGCCGATAGCTAAATCAAAAACTTGAACTAGTTGAGTCTTGGGAGGACGACTCCCAATTGGCAAGATGTTCTCTCAATACGACGTCGTCATAAACTTAACACACCAAAAAGGAGAGACGAGTAAGTTTACGATGGCACTATTGACGGGCATCCTGGCCTGTTGAGTCAACAACTGCGCTGCTAACACATCATAGAAATTTGCACAAAAAATTGTAGAAAAAGCAAAGACAATTCTAATAATGAAAAATAGTGTCGTTTATTCTCTTATCAGACATATACACAAGAGTATAAATATGTTATATTCTCTGAGTCCTTAAACCTAAGCTACGGAAGATCCAAGTCGGCCCTAGGAGTCAGAGGTAATGAGACATTCGAAGAAGGTGGAGGAGTCGACTGGACATCGTGTATAACACCGTTACTCTTCTTTTTGGTCAATTCCTCACTAACATCCTTCTCGACTCCCCCAGTCGAATCATTTGTCGACTTGCCGGAGACCACCTCCTGCTCATCCTCACCTTCACCTCCTTCCACGTCATAACCGCCCCTTACCTTCTCTACATTGGTGAGAAGGGCTGTGTAACTCACAATGCTAGGTGGATACTGAAGTCGCCCCATAAGTTCTTAATACTCGACAGGCAATTGGGCCACAATGTAATCACAACCGGCTTTATAGGCTAGCACGACTTCAATTTTCCCCATGGCACTCTGGCGAAACTCCTTAACGATTACAAGCCAACTCTTTTCTACAATGACCGACTGATAGTCGGGAGACTCCAGATATACCACCTTGCTCTCTACTAGGCTCAAAGCCTCTTCCAGCTGAGCACACCTCTCCTAGAGTTTTTGCTTGGCGACCAGTTCCTCCTCTAATTGGACTTTAGCATGCTGAGCAATTTGCTTCTCGATAGCAACTTGTATCACAGCTAAATCCCGCTCCTTTAGCGCCTCACTAATCAAACTAGTGGAGCTGACTCCCTAGCTACCATCTTGAAATTTTCACCAGAGTTGCTGAATCTTGGCCGACTTCCTCAAGTCAGAAGCCTTAAGCTAAACAATCAGTTGCTCTTTCACTTCCATCTTCTGTCGCCAGTCGTTGAGCTCAGTCTGCTTTGCTGAGAGATCTGCAATGACTCGATCGAGTCTAGGACTCTCGGCAACTCCATGCTCCTCACACACCTTTCGGAGCTTATCAAAAGCGTAATAACCCCGTGCCAAGCGGTGATATATCTCCTGCTCCACGAGGCATCCACATGTTAGATAACTTCAAAGAATTACATGGAGGCCTACGCCAGGAACAGCCTTCAGGAGCTCCTCGTCATTGGGAAGGCTAAACTACTCCATGGATTTTGCCTGCATGTAACAGGACTTGAGCACTGATGAATGGACATCCATATGGTTAGCAGGGTTATACCGATCTTCGTTATCAGGCTCCTCCTCATAGCTTCCACTAGGGGAAGTTCTCCCTATCAGCAAGTCCCTCATTTTAGCCCAAGCCCCCACTTCGGACTCAGCCATATAGTATGGGGAGGGCCATCCCGCAAATGTGAAACCCCCCTCTTTAGCTCCGGCCGGCTCCTTCCCTTGTCGATGGGGCCCCTGCATCTGATGGCTCGAGGCACCCGCTCCAGTTTGGGTCTCATCCCCACCGGGAGTCGACTCTGAGACAACCCTGTGCTTAACCCCAAAGAGCCAGGGAGCGATTTCCTCTCTCGAACTAGATGACCCCATCTCCATTGGGTCGGCCAGAGTTTGCCCCAATCGCTTAGCCCCCCTCAGACCACGAGTTGTTTTCTTCTGCCACTTCTTGCGAAAGCCTGGGGTGACACTAGGGGCAACCCCCCTAGACCTCTCGATCTGCCTGGGATGGGCGCAACCCCCTTGGGAGCTGTTCTTGTTCGGGGTCGTTTAGCCTGTCTGGTTGCCGCCACCCCCCTCAAACCCCTCAGAAGATTCTTCGAAAGGAGCTAGCTCCACAGTAGCCTCGAGGCCTACTATCCCTCCAAATGTTAGGTTTTGAGCCCTCATCTCGTCCCACTCAGTAGGGGATGGACGAGACCCCATGCAGCCGAAGGACTAACTTGTCGAGGAGGGCCCCCATCGTGCGCGGTCCAGTGTAAGAAATGATTTGCTCTAGCTCCTACCTCTTAGCAGTAGACAGAGGCTTCGGGTCCTGGACCCCTTTCCTGATCTCAGGCCAACTTGAACAGTCAAGGTTGGAGTCGTCTCCCTCTATCTAGACGAGCCTCTCCTTCCACCCTTTGTTTGATGTGGGAGCGTCAAGAAGCACTTTGAACTCTCCATTCACCTGGAGATAGTAGTGAGGCACCTTCTACACCATCCCGCTTACCAGATGACTCAGCACAAATTATCGACGGGTTGATCCCGAGCCACGAGTAGATGACAACGAAGCCCACCAGCACCACAACAAAGTTGGGCTTCATCTACATCAGGGACACCCGCAATGCCCCAAATACTCTATGAATGAACGGATGTAGTGGTAGCCACAATCCACACTCCAAATGCTTGATATACAAGGGGGCTTTCCCCTCACTATGAGGATATATCGCCGCAGATCTCGCCAGTACTGTCAACTTGAACTCCTTTGAGATATCAAACTTCGAATGCAACACCCGCATTTGCACTGTGGTCACCTTGGAACGGAAGGTACCCAGCTGGCTCAAGCATTCGGAGTCTATGAAGGATAGTTTGAGAAGATACTGTAGAATCGTCGGGGATCTGATTCTATGAAATGCCCAGTAAAACTTATTCTTCCTTCGTTTCCGCTCATATAAAGAGACCTATGAGGAATAGGCTAGCCCCTTATCCTCCCTCTATTTCCAATTCAATAGCCGGGATCACTTCTCTCAGAACACGAAATGCCGGGCACAATGAACAAAGCATCAGCAGTTTAAAACTATTCGCTGATGTCAATCACGTCCCATCCCGAGAACCTTCGCAGCCCCTTACGTATACATTCTTCTCGACTAGGACCTGGGATTCTGTTTTTGCTCGGACTCGGCTAAAAGCCAACTCCAAGCAAAAGGGGCCAATTGTTATAGTCCTGGACATTTTTTCACTAATCACCCTTGAATTTCGGGAGGAAATCCCATGCCCAAGACAAGAAAGTGTGCTTAGGCCACATTGACCGAAATCCCACAGACGACTTGAAGTCGGTATCAGTCATTCCTCAAGTCGACTACCTTCATAAGGCGACTCGGACAGCGGAGCCGGTCTTCGACCCAGTCGACTACCTTCATGGAAGACACGAATGGCGGTGTTAGATGATCGTTCGAATGGACGACGCGAATGGCGGTGTGAGTCAATCTCCAGCGTGATTGACACCGTCTCTTACTCAATCGACTCAGGCTCTCATCCCCAGATGACGGTAGTACGAAGTTTGGGCTGACAACATGTCGATATCATATTAATTATAGGATCAGTGTCTTGATCCCCCCATCTCACACAGTAATTAAGGCACTTCGAACCATTCTAGCTGCGAGTATAACAGATCCCATTCCCATTAATGCCGAGGGAACAATGCTAACTCCCGCGCCGATCTCCAATCGACACCTGTTAAGGCAGTCCGGCGCAGCCCCCTCTACCTATTCCTGTCTAGTCATTGAGTCAGCACACGTCGAAATAGGGCTGGCTCGCACTTTAGCTCAGCACTAGCTAGAATGACCTAAATGCCCTCTGACTCCCATATAAATGAAAAGCTGGACAATAAACAAAGTAAGTAATCTAACCTAGAGAATTTCTACACACAACATTCTCATCTTCATTTTCTATTCTCAAAAAGAACCCTTACTAACTTGATTGTTGGACGGAGATCTCAACTCCACACTTTTCACAGGTTTTCCTAAGGAGCGGGAGAGAATACCGAGGAACAGAACCACCAGGCATCGGAAGAGAAAGTGAACCCCACTCACCAAAAACCCTAATCTGATGAAGATTATCGACTGTCCGTATTAGTCGTCCCCCTAGTTGACTACCTTCATAAGGTGACTGGGACAGTGGAACTGGTCTTCGACCCAGTCGACTACCTTTATGGACGACGCGAATGGCGGTGTTAGGTAGTCGTTCGGATGGACGACGCGAATAGCGGTGTGAGTCGATCTCCTTCATGATCGACACCGTCTCTTACTCGATCGACTCGGGCTCACATCCCTAGATGCCGATTGTACAAAGTTTGGGCCCGACAAGGTGTCGATATCGCATTAGTTGCAGGATCAGTGTCATGATTCCCCCATCTCACATGGTAATTAAGGCATCTCGAACCATTCTGGCTACGGGTATAACGGATCCCTTCCCCATTAATGCTGAGGGAATAGTGCTAACTCCTGTGCTGATCTCCAATCAACACCTGTTAAGACTGTCCGGCGCAGCCCCCTATACCTGTTCCTGTCTAATCATCGAGTCAGCACACTTCAGAATAGGGCTGACTCGCACTTTAGCTCAGCACTAGCAAGAATGACATAAATGCCCTCCGACTCCCATATAAATGAAAAGCTGGACAATAAATGAAGTAAATAATCTAACATAGAGAATTTCTACACACAACATTCTCATCTTCATTTTTCTATTCTCAAAGAGAACCCTTACTAACTTGATCGTCGGAGGGACCACCAGAGATCCCAACTCCACCCTTTTCACTGGCTTTTCTCTGGGGTGGGAGAGACTACCGAGGAACAGAACCACCAGGCATTAGAAGAGAAAGCAGACGCCACTCACAAAAAACCCTAATCTGACGAAGATTATCAACTGTGTGATCCCAGCATTAACAATATTAATTAAATAAATTATACAACGTTTAATGTTGGGCTCATTGTCTTAACCAATCTTATTTATCCACCTATATAAATGTGGGCATTCTCCACAATTTAGGATGTAGAGGATCTCTACTCTATGAATTGCAATCGACACCGATATCGTATATAATTTCCCTCACAGTCTCATTCGTCAACGACCACCCATCAACCTGTTTATACTCTCTAAGTTTTTCTCAATCGATCTTATAATCGCCAAGCTCACTTTCTCTTCAAACCTAGATTTTCATTCGGTCTCGACCTCTGTCATCATCGGCACAACTTAAGTCACGAGGTTGCCCCAAGTTGTCTGGCAATGGTGGGGTCGCCTTCCCTTGCATGTTGTTGCTAATTGTTGCCATTGAAGGCTTTGATCGCCTATCGATCCCTCTTGTCCTCATGTAGCACCGCCATAAAGGGCGATCAGTGCCAGTACACGAGTTAGGTTTACAATAAAAGAAGATTTTCTGAGACCTATGATTGATGACTCGTTGAAAGTGAATCTCTCCACAACAGCATTCGTTATTCGATGTTTGAAAAATGAGTCCCACTTTTATGAAATTTGTAGGACCTCTTGTGATGATAAAATTTGAGGGTAAATAGATGTCGCGTCAATGTTGGGAAGCGACAGCCATGGCGAGTGAACTTCATGGACTGATGTAGTGGCCCATGCGGCAATGAAAGCCGAGAAGGAGTGACCATCAGCCATTTTGTGGCACAAACATGCGGCAACGTCGACTCCACTATCAAAGAGGGTGGTTATTTGAACGGAGAGGAACTGGTTGCTGCTATTTTCCCTGGATGAGATTTTATTTTTGAGATAAAATCTGATCATTAGGCTTAGGGTGTGTTTGGCAACTTACTAAAATTGAGCCTTGCTTGTTCTTTAAATAGGTTTTAGAAAGAGCTTGTCTACAACTAAACATGTTTAAAGGCCCAAAAATAAAATAAAGTAAACTAATTCACTTCTGGACCAATTTTTACTAATCAACAAAATGATCAAAAACTATGCTCGGTTCAAACCTGGCCCAATTTTAGAGTGTTGCAAAATACGCCCTCAAGTTCATTGATAGCAAAGAATAATTGATTAATTTACAAAAATAAGACTACCTGCAGGAATAGCTATGACATGGGCGGTGAGTGTTTATCATTGTCAATGCCAAGATTGATGAGTTCGATGAGCGTAAAATCGGATAGGCCGTGCTTTGACTAGGGGAACTCCTCAGTCGTTTCAGTCGACAAAGGCATGGTTGGAGTCATGTTCTCCCGCAATAGGATAAAATACAGAGAGTGTTCGAGATAATGAGGTTTTGAGAGTGGGGAGGTAGTCAAGCTTAGGGTTTGGACAGAACAGGATGGAAGCGATATGATATGGAGGGAGCATGAAGTTGATCCGGGAGAGGTGGTGAGTGCGGAGATGAAGAAGAGTTGGAGATGATGGGGTGATGGTTTGTTTGGGAGTCACATCTAGCTACCACATTTTGATCCGAAATTCTCTTAGATTGAACGAATACCTGTAGTTTTCTAGCTTGTATAGTTCAAGAGGGTCGGACGCAATGCCTTCTTATAAGGAAGCAATTCACTTGTTCAAATTAAACTAACTATGATTCTTTAACTGTTGCGTTTAATGTAAAATGAGCAAGGATAAGCCTTGATCCACGGAATTACATGTATTTTAATTTTAATGTGT
>JBAKGM010000081.1:16989977-17007417 GCA_037177215.1 Asparagus racemosus | reverse complement strand
TGAGACTTGAAATAAATCAAGTGCTGAGTGGGGGACCCCTTTCCGTCGAACGGGGTGAAGTTGATTAAATTGAATTTTGACGGATACGGGATCAACTCCCATTCCCTGGGGTATGGACACGGGATTCCCGTCTTCTTCACCTCTTGAGCCGAGATCAGAGTATTGATCTTGCTCTCTAGATCTTTGATCTTCTCGCTCTCGGAGGCCACGTTGCCGCTAGCGTTCCCTTGACTACCCCTAGCATTTTGTTCACCTTGGGGTTGTGCAACACCTCAGTCTTCTTCTTTGTCAGTGTCGCCAATAACGAGATTGATATCGTTACGATGACTGGGCTCACCATGGCGATTAGTCAGTGCCTGGATCTGCTAGTCATGCATTTTCCGCATCTGCTGCATGGCCATCTCCATCTCGAACTTGAAGTTTTCTCTCTGTTTATTCAGAGCGTCCTCAAGAATCTTGTTCATTTCTTCGGCACTGATCATCAGAGTCTCTCGGGGTTGCCCCTCGCTGGAGACTGTGTTGTCGGATGCCAGGGCAGAGGTGGCATCTGACACATCGTCTTCTGACGGCAGACCCTTCAAAATTTTGTCATAATGAGAACGTCGGATTGTCCCGGTACGCAACTGAGTCAACTGGTCAGTTAATCGGGGACCAGTAGGAGTCACGCTCCCCGACTTGTCATATTGTTCATGACTTTTGACACTTCATCGCTTCGGGACGCTGATTTTCTGAAGCATCTTGACCAGGGTCTGGGTACTCTGTCGCCAAGTCTGTTGAATACAGAGGCCCGTTCCGGAGTCGCTTGATTAGAGCAGCACTCTGACAGCACTGCCTTGATGAGTTTGGAGCAAGGGCAATGTGCTGATTTTTCAGAAGATCATCTTTTCTGAGACTTCTTCGTGCTCCCAGCATGATAGTACAGCTCATCGTCGTAATTGCCGGAGCAACCCATCGTGTGTCGGCATGTGCTCTCGGGTATAACGTTATCATCATCAGACGGCAACGTCTCCTTCTGAGTACGGCTTATTTCATTAAAAGTGCTGAAAGTAATTCACCTTGACGTTCGTCGGTGTGAAGCCTTGGCGGGCTCTCAGACTTCGATTCTGAGTCCGGTAGGTGGCACTGGAAGAGTTTCGGGGCGGGTTCGACCTCCTGTGTGAGGAGTGACCCTTGATTCCCCTACTGGCAGCGGGCCGAGGCGTTCTTTGAGGGTTGGTCTGCTAGTCTTGGTGGGTGCTGGCTTCACCAGAGGTGTAGTTGCAGACACCGGAGGCAAAGTTGTCGCCGTGGCAACTTTGGTCGAAGCACGGGCAGGTGCTGGCTTCATTGCTGGAGGAATTGATGTCGACGCGCCCCGGGCTTTTGGCTTGGGCGCAGCAATTGTTGGTGCTGAGGTGCTCGCGACTTTTGGCTTGAGCGCCGGGGCGGGGACTGGAGTGCTGGCAGCTACAGGCTTGGTCGCCGTGACCGCCAGAGCTGAAGAGCTAGTTGATTTAGGCCTCCAAGCTAGGCGATGCGTCGGTGGCTTTGCTGCCACCTCTTCCTTATTCTTCATTTCATGATCCTGCTTCACCAGGGCTCGTGCCTGTGCCAGGAGCGCGTGTCGCTTCTGGATGCGCTCCTGAAGTGTGGAGCGGTTCCGTTTGACACGGACCCACTCGTTGACTGACGGCTTGGGAAGACCGTCAAACACACCTGAGGCTGGAGCCTCTGCATCAACCTGAACCTTAGATCTGCCTCGTAGCGAACCCCATCCAGGGATTCTCTAGCCTTAGCAAACTTGCGGGCCAGGCTCTGTCGTTGCCTTTGACGAGCGAGCTTAGTGATCGCAGGCACGCCGTCGGTGGGCATCTCGGGCGCCGAGGTGACTTGTGCTGCGGGTGCCGAGGGAATTTCGCTGCACTCAGGGGCAGCGGGGTTGGACTCACTGTTGTTGGGCCCTTCAGCTTTGGCCCATCTGCTCCTCCTTGCAGCGGAGGACTTGTTGGAGCGGCAAGGAGAGTTGGATCTGGATCTGGAGGAGGAGGAGAGATACTCCTCGAACTTTTGCTGGTCGAACTCAAATTTAACCTCCTCTTCGACTGGGATCTAGATCCATGGCTACGGCACGACGACCTCCGATCTGAGGCTGGTGGCTCCCACTGTGGTCGCCAGCTTGTTTGCGGGGAAAATTAGAGTTGTTGACATTCTCATTGATCTGCAATTCAAACTCGTTACAATTTTTTTTACAACGAAACCCAAATAACAATTCACCTTTTTATAAGGCTTTTACAATGAAAATATCAAAATTAAAAAAATACAACTTCAAATTTTACTTTTGAACAAACGCGGGGCCCGTTTATCGGACCCTCGCTTGCGTGGGATTTTTTGCCTGTGCCGGGGACTCTTTTCTGTCCGTGGACCATCGTGCAATCCTGATCTTCGGTCGATGATCTAGATGCTAGGTCTGTGGATCTAAGGGATCTGTTTCATGAAGGAAACAAATACCTGATGGGAATCAACCCACGAAGGGGAAGATCACCAGAGCGGGTGAGATCTACTAGGAGAAATCACACGCTATCCTTGAGCCTAGGACGCAGCCTAGACTAGAGGGTACCCTGAGCCTAAGACGCAGCTTAGACTAGAGGGAGAGTTTTAGATCACAATACCTGACCTAGATCTGCGGGTGTTGAGCTTGAACGGCGTGGATCTGATGTTTGCAGCAGCACTATCGACACCGACGACAATTTTTTGAACTTGCAGAGCTCCCGCGTAGAGATCCAAGCTTTACAAAATTTTCCCACCCCTTTACTATGCTCCCCCCTTGTATTTATAGCATCACAGGGGGGAGGGTGTTTGCTTGGCCTCAAGGGCCGAGCACTTTGGCCATGTGGCCGAAGCATTTCGGCCATGGCCGAAACGCTTCGGCCATTGGCCGAAGTCTTAGCATTTTTCCGTCGTTCTTCGACATTTCCCCCCCAACGTTTTGTCATTTTCCATCATTTTCTTGATGTATTGTCAGCCTGCCATCTGTTTTGATCCGTTTTCAAGTATTTCTGGTCTTGTTTGATCATTTCGTCGAGTTCAGAATTGGATCGGCATGGTGTCGTCGCTTGCGTGTTGCGTCAACACTCGAGTCTGATCGACTCGCCCAGCTGATTTCCCGCTGACTTGGAACGTCAATGTCAGATTTATTCCACGATACATTATTCTGTTGACGTGTACGCCTCGTCGACTTAATTTAGATGCTCGTCGACCCGCTTCATGCGTTTTGTGGCATTATTGCGTCATCAGCCGTTCTTGGTCGCGTCGGTCGATGGTTCGTCGGTCGCGAACCCACCTTCATGAGTCTGATTCGGACACTGATAAGAAATTTTTAACGCCTACAGTCTTGTGCTTGCAAATCATTCTAAATATTCAATGCGATCAAGTCTTGGTGAGCTCGTAGGTCGTCCTTCGACTTGTTGGCATCTTGTAGGAGAGTTGACTCTATATTGTCACAAATATTTTTCTCAATATGTATGACATCTAAGTTGTGCCGGATTTTAAACGTTTGCCAGTAAGGTAGCTGAAAGAAGACACTAAATTTAGTCCATCCTCCAGGTAATTTTTCAGCTTCATTCTCAACTTGCACTCTTCGGACCATTCGCTTATGTTGCAATGAGTTTTTACTCTTTAAGGAATCTCTTACTTTGAGCAGGTCATACATAGAATAATAATTTTTTCCAAACCTTGCTTTTGGATACCCCTCAAGCAACTTTACAATCTCAACTCTAGTCAGTTGACACAGCTTCATTCTCTTCTCAATTATGCCATCAAACATAGCAGATAATTTTCTATACTTATGACTCAAGGGCATCCACCTTCGATTAAACCAATAATAGCTCTTTCGGCTATGCGGTAATTGGAGGGCTTTAAATTCCAGACCACACATAGGACAAGCATACTTGCCCTTCATAGTTTGACCAAAGCACAAGCTGAAAAATCATTAATTGTCCACATTAGAATAGTACGTAATCTAAACAAGTCTTTAAGATGGGCATCATACGTCAATACACCCTTTGACCACAACTGTTTCAGCTCATCAATTAGCAGCTCTAAATAGACATCAATATCATTACCCAGTGTGTGCTTACTAGGGATCAGTAATGAGAGTATCATATATAGATGTTTCATACAAAGCAATAGAGGTGAATTATTTAACATTAATACAACTGGCCACGTAGACCAGCTAGAACTCATTACCCCAAACGGATTGAATCCATCGCTAGATAGGCCCAGTCTAACATTTCTACAATCATCGACAAAATGGGGATAAATTTTATCAACATGCTTCGAAGCTAAAATATTAGCAAGATGTCCTAATTTACCATCATCTACTCGATCTTCCTTGTTCCACCTCATGTTCTTTGCAGTGTCTTTGTTCATATACAATCGTCACAATCTAGGGACCAATGGAAAATGATGAAGCACCTTTGCTGGAATCTTCTTCTACATCCCCTCTATCTCCGTTGTCCTTCTTATTGAAGAGTTTGTGCCTTATTTCCATCGAACTGAAGGTCTTTATTGCCTTTGAAGTAGAGGATACAATTATTCGGACATGCATCAATCCTATTATAATCAAGACCCAGAGCGAAAACAATCTTCTCAGCCTGATAAGTTGTTTGAGATATGCTAACCTCTCCTCTAGAAATCACAATCCAAAGCAAATCAAGAAGCATTTCAAAATTATTATCAGCCATTTCGCTAAGTGTCTTAATATGTAAGAGTTTCAGCATAAATGAAAATCTGGAGTACTCAGTACAACCCTCATATAGGTCCTTTTCACTATCTTCTAGTAGCTTCATTATTCGCTTTATGTCTGCGGAAGCATGCATATCTTCAAAAATTTTTGCACCTTCAACATATCTGACCTCTTCAGCATCATCTTCGATATCATCTTCAATGCCATCTCCGATATCACCTTCAACATTATCATCGATATCATATTCAGTAGGGCGGGAAAAATATCATTGAACATTGGTTCGCATCTATCCGTAAGCCACCGGACGTACTAACACGCAGATTCAGCTCCTCATCTTCAATACAGCCTTCCCCATGATATGACCAATATTTATATTTCTCATCAAACCCTGATTTTATTAGGTGGATCTGTATGTCATTTCTATTCTGCAGCTTCATATTCCTACACCTACAATACATAGCACCGCTACTTAAATTCCTTGGACTCATTTTGGCATAACGCATGAAGGCGTCACATCCATCCTTATATTGTGTGTCACAATATCTTTCAAGTTGAGGAATATCTATCCACGATTTGTCAAGAATTATCCTCATCTGTAGATTACATATAATTATTAACTACAATTAACCTCACTACCACTAGTAAATTTATGACTCTTTATGACAATATACATACAAAACACATCATACTTACATACATGTATCATTTAACAATAAAAATATTTTTCCCTTCTAAACTAAAAGTAAAACGTATATAGGGACTAATTAGCACACTCTAGCGGCTGTCATATGAAGGCTTCTATCCCATTAAGAATATAGTAGTGCTTACATCCAACTTCGTATACTTTGTATGTTTTCATTTCTTAAAAATATCGGCAGCACCTACCCGCTGTTCTCTCTGTACATTGTGCGGATGTTATTATGCATATTGGCAATAGATCAAAATGCAGAACAGCATACACTTATTGTACATGGAGAACAATGGGTACGTCCTGCTGAAACTTTTAAGAAATGAAAATATATAAACTATACAAAGTTGGATCTATGCACTACTATATTCCTAACCTGTCCGAGAAGGATGGATTCAATAATTACGAATTTCAATACCAATTCTTTCTTCTTATAATATAAAGTAAACGATCATTTTCAGGTCTTAATCTCCTACCCAAATCTGAGTCCTCTATCTTATATTATAAGTCCGAACAATTGGATGTAATTATTGGATGGGAGTCTAGGGATAACGTTATCTTTTTATTCACCTAAATTGAATATATAACACATTATTATAACATATTGTGTTATATATCACTCTATTTTTTGAAAAACATTATTTCATAAATCACACATTTTCAAATCCAAACCCATAGAATCATATTAATATACTTTAATTTAGGATTAATTAAATTTAGGGTTACATTTAGGGTTAGAATTGATTAATAAATTTGTTTGAATTATGGTAAAATTACGTTTAGTATTAAAAGTATCATTTAATTAAGGCGAAAATGTAGTTAATTTAGGGTTTAGAATTGATTATAAGTATTGATCAAATAGGGCAAAATATTGTCAAATTAGGGTTTAAAATTAGGGTTAATAGCTAAATTGTTTTCTAGGGTTACAAGATTCAAACATTTTTATTTTGGGTTAAAATTTAGGGTATTTGCTAAAATTAAATAATAATCTGTGAAAATTAAAACTATTGAAATATTTCATGAAATTAATGAAATTAATACACACCTTAACCCCAGTTGAGTCAGTGGCAGTGTGGGTCGGCAGTGGAACGAGGTGGCAGCATCGTGGGTCGAGCGTAGTAGCGCCATGGGTCGTCAGTGGCACAAGGCGGCAGTGGGGGGTTGACAAGGGCATGGGGATCATCCGCAATGGCAAGAGTAGCAGTGCGGGGGCGGTAAGAGCAGCAACAACCAAAGTTCGAGTGTGAGAGAGCTCCTTTTTTTGTTCGAGTGAGAGAGAGATGTGTTGCGGCGGCTAAACTTGGGTTTCATTTTTTTTGGGCCCAACCAACCTAGACAGAATTTTTGTCTAGGTTGTATCCTAGACGGAAATTCCGTCGAGGATGGTGGATCCCACACTTTTTTAAAATAAAAATAAAAAAACTGTCTAACTTGGCAAACTAGACGGAATAAGCTAGACGGAAATTTTCCGTCTAGTTTGAACCAAACTAGACGGAAAAAATTCTGTCTAGTTTGATTCGTCTAGGACGCTTATTTTTCTACTAGTGTAACTTAATTTTTAGTGTAAGCTTAATTTTAAAATGTCTAATCTGCCTAAAATTTCTAGCTTTGTCCCTCGTAATATTCTTATTTAATGCTGCACTCATTTTATATTATATACTCCATTAGTATTGTGCACTCATTTTATATTATATACTCCATTAGAATTGTGTGCCGCTGAAGTGGATAAGAGGGCGTGACTTGTGTTCAAGGGGTTGTTAAAGAAAAAAAAAAGTGTAGTGAAGAGACCGCTATATTAATCGTAGCCGTTAATTTGTCCAGTAAATAGTTATGATTCATTTTAAATTTAACACTAACTATACCCTCATGATTTGTACTTATTTCTTAATTTGCATTCAAGGGCAATCACAACCATCCATTAAATAAATTAACAATTATGATCTAGTAGTGGTCTTTCCACTACTCTTTGTAGTAGAGAGGATCTAAATCCGTTGGTAGATATGAAATAGAGTTGTAACTAAAAGTTTTGCAACAATTTTTTATTTTCAGTGTTTGGTAAGCAACAAGTTAGTAGGGAAAGGTAACTACACTTACATTTTGCACAAAAAAAAAACAATATTTAATGCAATCAAATTGGTTGCCACATCATCAAGTTAGTTAACAAAATAGAAATGTAGATTTTTTTTAATTTTTACATTTTTGAATAAGCACTTGTTTCCCGATGAAACTGGATTTCTTACAATGAACCAAATATTAAATTCGGATTTGAAAATACATTTTCGATAACAAAATGAAGATAACTAATATATTTGAGGTTAAGTTCTACAACAAATGATCCATGTGACATTTGTTGCATGTGACATTTGCTACATTTATAATTGCAACATTCTAAACAACCCCTAAGCAACGAACAAGTAGTCCTGGGATGTTAAAATTCGGTTTATCAAGAGCTGAGTAGAAAATGCAAGATAAAATACTATCAAACAAACAATAATAATTTGGGCTGGTGGAATTTGGATATTTATATTAATATGGTTAAATAGAGTATTGATCTTAGACTATCAGAATCCTAATTGTTCAACATATTACATCTCACATATCTTATACGGCTATATACGCTAAAGTAAATGGAAGTTGCACTACAACATCGTACTATTCATAGCTACTATGCATTCTATTAGCCCCAATTTTGTGTTTTCTCTATAACCCAAACTCTCCCTGTATTTATCTTTTTACTCACCCATATTCAAAGTGTGTTTCTTATTTATAAATCCAAACTTTACCATATTTAATTTTAAACACACACATTTCCGAAGCTTTACTATGAATTTATCTTCATTTATTTTTAAACCCACAGGCTTTAAATCACTCTAAAATCTAAAATATTCCACTCAATTAATTTTAAATCTTCTTGATATATCAGTAGTTTGATATACATTATAAATTTCTATATTTAGTTGCTACTTGTTATATTTTTGGGCCTTTTTTTATTGACATGTGGAGATTTTCGCTACAAACCCTAAGTTTTACCCTATTTATTCTTAGGGAAAATTGCTTCTAGCGACCTGAGCTTAGAAATCTAAGTGTCCTCACCCCATGAAAAAAAAATCTCGTGTGACTCTTGGGAAATTTGCTTGTAGCAACCTCATCTCTAAGAGTCATGGGAAAAACCCCCAAAAAATGTCAACTTCCTAAAATTACTTGAACCCAAAACACCATTCTTTTAACGTGTTTGAGAACATATCTAAGAGTGAAGATGATCATACTTTAATGTCTAACAGGACGAGATGTTTATATACTGATGTCTCGATGGGAAATGTTAATATTTTAGGAAAAAGTTAGAAGTGGAAAGGGAAATAATCGATTGTTAGCATCAATCGATGTTTGTTATTATAGTTGACGATCAAAACCTATACAACCTCATTTTAATTAGATTCATCTTCATTTCTCTATTAGGATAGCCTCATTTTTTTGTATTTAAATAAGCAAAACTTGAACTGTATGTGAACTTTGCATGTTTATTGTTATTTTTTTGTTTGTTATACCTGTTAGTCAGGTGTTACTAATTGTTGGAGAAGCCAAGCCAATAACCTTTCTTGCAAGCGTCTGAGCTCTCCATGCAACCATCGATATTAATTCGCTCTGACAAGGTCAACTTTTAGCGTGCCTACGAGATAATTCCTCAAAGCATGGCAGTGATGAGATGTTGACGTGATGATGATTGTTCATGGAGGGTTGAAGATTGAAATGCAAAGAAGAAGATGAGAGTAATATGATTGTTTAGAGAGATTGGGGGAAGTGAAGAACATGAAATGAGAATGAGAAAGGAGTTTGAAAGCATGAGATTAATAAGAAGTAATATATGTTGTTTTATTTGTTACATTTAGCTAGAAAAATGTTACATTGCTATGCTTTTTGTTTTGTTTAAAAATTAAAATGTTTTCTTTGTGGAAGAGAACAAGAGGTAGCATAGGTGAGTCCCAAGGCCACGAGGTCATGTAAGTGGTGGCGGCGAAGGGTTCTCAAGGTGTTTTTTGTCATAATTTTTAGCATTCAAAATGTAGGGGGTATGTTATTTGAGGAAGAGAATAGGTGACTTCAACAATTTCTCACATTTAAGTGGATTCATAAGCACTCAAGTGGTTGTTTCTGAATTTCATGTTGCATATCTTCATTTCTTGTGACATTTGTCCATTATCTGTGATATATAGACATTACCTATGATATTTAATAATTAAATGTGATAAATATGTATCTTGTGAGATAGTTATTCGTTATTTGTTATAGATAGTTGTTGCATGTGACTCTTAATCATTAACTGTGATAACACTTATTATTTGTTATATGTGATATATCATCATTGCCTGCGACTCTTAATCATTAGCTATGGTAAAGCTTCATTGTCTGTGGTATTTAGTTTGCTATACTGAAAATTTCGATAAGCAATGTTCTTATTATTATATGGTTCTATCTATGTTGAATACTTGACTTTTCGGTCCTCTTTGTCAAAAGGATTGCTTCTTCTGCTAGTACTTGGTCAATTTCCTTTATATTGAATATTTGCAAGCAGTTATGTTATTTAAATGTGATCTTTTGGATTTTGTGACATTTAGTCTTACCCTGTCATGTTTACTCCCAACTTGTCACTTTTTTCCCTTTTTTTTTTTTTGGAGAGAGAGAGAATTGTCACTTTTATTCTTCAATTGTCACTTTTATACTTTACTACTCACCTTTATAATTTGTAGGAATTTTCTTGCAGAAATGAAGAAGTATAACTGAAGAAGAAGAATAAGAAGCTAGATGAAGAGATGAAGAGTTCAAACTTTGAAAAAAATAAGTACACTTTTTCTTTATGATTTTGGTTGTAATATAATCTCAGCCTCATGTTGGAGCTAAACATTTGAAATCTATTACATGTCACATTTCTTTTTCATTTGTAGCTTAACTATGTTTTTCGTGACTTTAAATGTTACACTTCTTTGTTATTTGTGAAATTAAACAATTAAACACTTCTTTTTTATTTGTGACTTGAAACTATTAAATGTTAACTTTCTATCTTATTCGTGATATTAATCTATTACATATCTTATTCGTGATATTAATCTATTACATGTTAGATTGGTTTGTAATTTGTGATACTTAGCAACTAAATGTACATTTTTATGTTATTTATAATGTTAAGCTATTAAATAATACATTTGTTTGTTATTTGTGACTTTAAGCTGCTACAATGTAATAAATAGATCATAATTTTGGCAGGTTAGACACAAGTATACAAGTGTTACTTTGAGAGGGTTAGAAGCATGATGCAACTGTAGCTGGTGGAGTTGTTGAATTTTGCTCGTATGAAAGTATGGAGAGGCCTCATTCACTCATTTCTTTGTTACTTTTCTTGCTTAATTGTTACTTCTGAATATTATATTACCTTTGTTATTTAAATGTGACCTCTTTAGTTTTAATTTGACACATTTGCTTGTAACTTGTAACTTGTGACTTTATATTTACTAATTCTTGATGTCCTGGGACTCAGCAGTGACATTAGAGGCTAATCCTGAATGATAGCTGGGCTTATGGCCAATGTATAAGATGTTGGGGCCATTCATCTCCTTTGGCGGACGATCCCCTCCTAGGATAAGAGAGCTGCAAAACTATAAGTACGTTAGAGGATCGGAGTTAGGTTCTCCGGTGATTCCTCCAATGATCAAGTCAGTATAGAGCTCGAGTGGAGAATCAATTAACTGAGAGAGTTCTAAGTGTGCAGAGATTGCATTATTTAGCCTGAGCTAGCTTACCTGTGGCCCCTGAGGACTCCCCCCTCTTTTTACAATCAATAGGCGATGAGCCTATCTGTATACCTAGCTGAGAGGGGTAGATACATAGTTTTGGCCAAGTCTAGACAGGCAACTGAAACAGTAGATAGCTTACAGATGTCGGCTGAAGATGAGATGAGTCACCACTGATCTTGATTTGATGGTGACTATGGAGGCATGGCGCTAACGAAGGGTGGTGAGTCACCTATGAGTTTGATGTGACGGTGACTGAGGAGGCGTGATGTTGATGGAGGGAGATGAGTCATGGAGACTCATGGCATGAGAAATGATGATGATGACCAGTTGTGGGCGAGGAGTTTGAGGACAAACCGACTCTTGAATCGGCACTGCGAGTGGGATGACAAGTACTGCCTTTTTTATTGGCCTCACAAGTTGTCAACCCGGCTTTGAGTTATGTTAGCGAGGTCGAGTCAAATAATGAGGTCGAGTGAGAGCTTGTCTCTCTCAGTGCTGTTTGGGAAGGGGCAAGTGCCCATGCTACCCAAGTCACCCTGGCTAGGGTGAGCTGATCTTATGATTAGTGATGACATGGGACACATGTCGACTCTAAGGAAAGCATTAGCGCTTGGGTTAAATGATGACATAACACTAGCCCCTTTCGCTTGAACTCGAGGTAGCCGAGTATGAGTGCAATAGAACTGTAGCTGGTAGAGTCCAGGGGTGCATTTATGAGGGGTTGCTGAAGATTCTCTTCGGATGTGATGTTGCTGATGTCATAGAATGATCTTAAACTATCACCTCCTTGATCCTTGTGTGAGGATTATGGACTAATCAAAATGAGGAGTGCTTTGGTTCTGGAGTGGTCACCTTGTATTCTGGGATGATCTTGGCTGTAAGTTAATAGTTGAGTTAGCTATTGTGATCTTGCCACTGTCGGCCCTTCTGCTTATAAGTACGGCCATTCTTTGATGTAGATTGCTGCTCTCAAAAATTTTGAATTTTCTTCTACACTGAACAATCTCTACTTTACTCTGTATTCTCTTCTCTAGCAAACTTTCTGATCTGATGGCATCTTCATCTCCAATGGTTAGGAATGTGGCCTGGATCAATCACCTTCAGAAGTTTCATTCAAAGCTGTTGCCATCGTTGTTGAAGAATCTGTACAGCAAATGACATTCCTAGGGCGTTTGCCCTAACAGCACTAGCACGTACGCAAGTGGTCTTGGACCACGACAACAATCCAGCTCCGGTGTACCTGAAGTATCTGGAGTAGGGTTGTGTCTACCGCTACACCCCTTCCTCTGCTGCATCTTCAAAGTGCTAGGGGTGTTGCCATCGTAGATGAAGTTGAATTCCATCACCACTCTGATGGGGTTCGTCGTCATCTGTCACTGGATAGGAGTCAAACTGACTCTGAGAGTTCTCGATCACCTCGTCTGCGTGAAGGTGAATCAGCAGGAAGGCCATTATTACCTCCACATCTTGGGGGGCAACGAGATCGTCTCCAATGCTCCCGAGTCCAACAAGGACTGGAAGGAGCGGTTTGCATGGGTGTTTGGAGATGACTCGATCTTGGATTGCTATAGCTGGCTCGAAATCAAGAAGGATGCACTAAGGCCGGGCCTACTGTAGAGCGATGAGAAGCGTACGTTTGACAAGATCAGGGCCTATACTGGCTCTCGTCAAAGTGAGAGCCTTTTTGATAACTCAGTCTTGTGAGTTGCCAGCATCTCCACAATTCCTTCAACTGCGGATGATGAGGCACAGTCAGCTATGTTGATGATAGACTTGGAGGAGACTGAGATGGTGCATGCGGCTCTTCCTGCTCGAACTTGGGGAGGGTCCTTAGTGAGGTCGAAGAAGTGCCTCCATCCTGTCTTAGCTCCTAAAGAGGCCGAGAGGGCACATGCCGATGCGGTTGAGATAGTAGCTCGATTGGCCTGGCTGAGTGCTGCTACAGTTCAGGCTGAAAGGTCTTAAAAGAAGAAAAGACGGCTAAAGAAAGGGGACAGCCGAGTCCCTCCTGGGAGAGTTGAGGTTCTCAAAGCGAAAGCTGCTAGGGAGGTGGGTGCTTCCCCTGCTCCTCAGATGGATGCCGCAAGTCAATTAGCGGCGGAGATCCCGCCTCTTCAAGGGCTGCTGAAGTCCTAGCCCATGAAGCTGATGTTATCATTGTTGATAATAGGTCCCCTTCTAGAGGAGAGGGGGTTGAAATCCACACGGCCTAGGTCGAAGAGGCCGAGTCCCAATAGAGAGAGAGGTGGCTACTGACACTCCTACCAAGTCGGCCCATCGGCAAGGGCTGCTGAAGGGGCACTTCCCACTCAAGGGTTCGGATAGCTGTATCCCTATCGCATTGATGAGCTTGAGGCGGAGAAGTGGGGCGAGCTGAAGATGATGCTGATGGGGTCTTCCAGAATTGGTCCCCGCTACGATAAAGTGTCATCTCAGGAGTTCAGATTTGAACTCAGGTGACATCTCGACAAGAGGGGATCAGTCCTAGAGTCTTGGCTCACTCAAACTAGAGCTGTTGATCAGTTTTACTTGCCTCATGATGATGAGATCCTTGGCGAGATGCCAGATGTTGGCCTTCATCAGTGCCTATAGGGCAATATGAACTGAGGAGTTCCTGTGGAACAGGAGCTGTTCAGCCAGTTTGAGCGAGTCCGAACCTCTCATCTCGGGCTCCAAGAGGAGTTGGAGGCCTAGAGAGCAGCTCATGAGAGGACTCTCCTGACACTGGTGCTGAGGGAGGATGAGCTGGCAATCTGGAAGAGGGGCAAGGACAAGTGGCGTCGAGAGGTGGATATGCAAGAGAGGATGATCGATGGCCTGAAGACTTCGAACAACAAGAAGTCAGCTGAGATTAGTAGGCTTAAAGATGACCTCGGCCATTTTGAGCACGACCTCTATGAACGAGATGGGAGGATAAAATTCTTGAAGGATGAGGTCGAGCTCGAGAGGCGAGAGAGCACCATTGCCTTTGAGCAAGCTTGACTAGCTCGCTAAAATGCTGAGAGTTTGTAGGATCAGCTAAAGGAGGAGCAAATTGCTCATAAAGAACTGAGACAGGAGAGCACTTGAGCTATGCTAGAGGCTGAACTACAGCGTGAGTCATCCCTAACTGAAATCCAGGCATTGCAAGGCCACCTCACTCATATAGAGTCTGAGGCGCACCGGTTCGAGATTGTTGAGGGCTACTACAATAGCACTCTCAGGAAGATGGAGGTGGTGCTGGCTTGCAAGGTCGACTATGACTATCTCAAGGTGCAGCTCCCAGACAAACTCAAAAACGATCCCGATCGCTTCTATTATCTTCCAAGGGTGGCTAACAATCTTGGCGCTCTACAGGAGATAGAGAAGTAAGGAGGGGGGTTCATGCTTGACGCGAGTGGTAGTGAGGATGGCGAAGAGTCGGCAGAGGAGGCAGGCGAGGGCTCGGCTCATGATAGCTGGGTGAGTGGGCTTGAAGAGAGAAGAGGAGAGGAGGCCAAGTTTGAGATTCAGTCAACTCCTCTGCCAGCATCCACTGCTGCTGCCCCTCCCTGCCTGACTCCTGCTCCTGGCTCTAGTGTTGATCCGCCTGCATCTCTTCCGAGTCTGACCCCTTAGGGGCTCAAATGTATCTTCTTTTTTGTTGTGAGCACTTTTTCACAATGTAAATAGTTTCATATAATAAATTAATAAAAATACTTATTTTTGCCAATTTGAACTGTGTACCTTTGAAATTACTTTCTTAAGTGTTTTAAGAGTTTGTAATTTTCTTTGTTCGAGTATCAGTTCGTTTGCAGATATTCCCGGGTCGAGGTGACTCGGTTCTGTGTATTGTGAGCAGGACAACACAAGTTCGTGCCTTGGGTTTACTCACGATGACACCAACGGCTTGAGGTATGCGCCTTAGACTTATGAAAATGATGCCAAGGTCTTTTTGTCAGAGTTGGCCGAGTTGATGATATGCATTGGGTTTGTCCTGAATAGGTACCAAGGTCTTATATGCGTGTCTTGGGTTTTGCTCATGAAAATGAAACCAAGTTCAGAGATATGTGCATTGGGTTTTATTCATGAAAATGATACCAAGGTCTTTGTGTCGATGGCATGCCTTGGTTTTACTCCGAAAGGATATCTAGGTCTTGCAGGCGTGGGTTTATTCATGACAATGATGCCAAGGTCTTTTGTCGAAGTCGATTGGGTCGATGAAGATCAAGCGGCGAAGGATAAGTATAGGTTAGTCCATAGCACAAAAAATACCTCTTATTTATAAGAGTATCTTAATTTGACTACCTTGGAGAGATATTCCCCGAAATTCTTAAACTTTATGACAAACTTGCCATCATAGCTTTAAGGAAATATTTCTTGACTGTCGTCAAGCTTGAATGGGAATAGCAACTTCTTATTTTGAATATTGGGTATCACCCATTTCTTTATAAAGTGATGAGATGGCCCCACGGTGGGCGCCAATGTTGATCTCCTGGGACTCAACAATGAGATTATAGGATAATCCTGAATGATGGTCGGGCTTAGGGCCAATGTATAAGATGTTGGGGTCCCTTCATCTCCTTTGGTGGCCGATCCTCTGCTAGGATAAGAGAGCTGCAAAACTATAAGCACTTTAGAGGACCGGAGTTGGGTTCTCTGGTGATTCCTCCGACGATCAAGTCAGTATAGAGCTTGAGTGGAGAATTAATTAATTGAGTGAGTTCTAAGTGTTCAGAGATTGCATTATATAGCAAGAGATGGCTTACCTGTGGCCCCTGAAGGCTTCCCTTTCTTTCTACAATCAATAGGCGATGAGCCTATATATATACCCAGCTGAGAGTGGTAGATGCATAATTTTGGTTGATTTCGGACAGGCAGTTGAATCGGTAAATAGCCTACAGGTGTCAGCTACAGATGAGATGAGTCATCACTGATCTTGATGTGATGGTGACTATGGGGGTGTGACGCTGATGAAGGGTGGTGAGTCACCTATGAGTTTGATGTGACGTTGACTTAGGAGGCGTGATGCTGACGGACGAAGATGAGTCATGGAGACTCGTGGCATGAGAAATGGTGATGATGGCTAGCTATGGGCGAGGAGTTTGAGGACAAATCGTCTTCAAATCGGCTCTGCGAGAAGGACGATAAGTACCGCCTTTTTGTCGGCCTTACAAGTTGTCGACCCGGCTTTGAGTTATGTTAATGGGGTCGAGTCAAATAATGAGGTCGAGTGAGAGCTTGTCTCGACTCAGTGCTGCTCGGGAAGGGACGAGTGCCCATGCTACTCGAGTCGCCCTGGCTAGGGTAAGCTGACCTGATGATTAGTGCTTACATGGGACACGTGTCGACTCCAGGGGAGGATTAGCACTTAGGTTGAATGATGACATAACACTAAACACCTTTAATATTCAATTATCACATTTTTGCAAAATTTGTCACATTTAGTATCATATCTATGATCATAATACATTTATGGAATCTTTTTTTTAGAAAATGAAGAAAAAAGTGTAAATGAAGAAGCAAAATCAGAAGCTAGATGAAGTCAACCAAAAGTACAAATCTTGAAAAAAATGCTATACCCTTTTTTTTATAATAATTTTAGCTCATCTGTGGGGCAACATCCTTTATGCAATCATAATAAGATTCGATGCTTGCAAAGCAATGAAAAGTGAGTTTCATTCTTTTTGCATTTGTGAAGATGGAGAAAAGGAATAAGAAGTATTTTTTCTTCATAGGACAAAACTTCTCAATGATCAACACTGCACCAATGAATTCGACGTGCTAAAATTTCATGTCCATCGATGCCTTCTTCACCATAGCGACCAACAACGACAACTCCTCGATGATGCCATGTTCAGATACAACATCACTAGTTTTCAAATTAAAAAAAACAGAAGAAAACATTCTCACTTTTTTCAAATTCCTCTCTTGATTCCTCTCTCGATTATTTCAAAAGGAAGAGCCAAATCAAGAAAAAACACTAGCAATAAAGAGCAAAATCATTCTCACGAATCATGTGCTACTAAATTTCTAAATATTTATTAGGACAGCAGAAAGAAATCTACATCATATTGTATCAATTATTGATGTTCTTGAGAGAGAAAGTTAAGAGGAAGAAGAAACATGCAATGACATTCTTTTGGCCAAAGTTGGAGAAGAAAAGGACCATAAGGAGAAGAAAGAGAAGATAAGAACAAAGGAGTGAAAATAGAAGAAAAAAGTACTGATGAGCAGTAAAGTGATTACTGGGATTGGTGCGGGGAGGGGGGGGGGAGGGGGGGA
>JBAKGM010000081.1:16963952-16978281 GCA_037177215.1 Asparagus racemosus | reverse complement strand
GAATATTAGAGTCCACATTCGAATTCGATAATTTTAAACAAATACAAATATGAACACCTTAATATTCGATTCGATTCGATCGTTTACCACCCCTAGCTAGGGCTACTCGATGTGGCTAAGAATAAATTGGATGTTTTTTGGTACGGCTTAAAACAAACAGGGACAAAAAGCTCTTTCCTTACACCCATGTATGGAAATAAAAAGTCAAAAAAGTCCACATGAATCAAAAAGTCAATTTTTTATCTCAAACTAGGGACCTTCAAGTAATTTTACTCCCCATAAACTCCCTTCACTGGTTTGTTCATCCCCCAAGCCGTCAAAATAACCTCTGCCAATTCCTGCTTCCGTTTCTGTCCGAGATCGCATGGGCACATCATCGACAAGATAAACACAAAATTAAAATCAAAGTCAAAAGATTGAGATCTCGATCTCCAATGAATCCCTCGACCGCAGCTTCGTCTTCTTCCTCCTCGTCAACCTCCTCCGGCTCTTGGTTCTCCGGCTTCGTCCGCGGCCGCTCCGGCAAGCTCGACGCCTCCGCCTCTTCCCTCAGAAACGCGCAGGCGAACCCCATCGCCGGCGAGCTCCGTGGAGTTCTTCTCAAGTACGGCCCTAAGTCCGCTCAGGTAGTCGTCGTTCTATTTTCTGCTAGTTCTTGATTTTTTGTTCTCTCTTTTTTTTCCCCTTCAATTTGTGCGGTTGAATATTCAGTTCATCGTTGATTCAGTGCCAGAATTTCAGTTTGCGACATGAATGGATATATTGTTTTATCTGGAATCTACCTGTTTCAGTTGGATCGACCTGTAAGTAGAGGCATTCGAGATTCATGTTATATTTGATATTACAAAGTGAACATTTAAGTTAGCTCAGGATGATGAAGAGAAAAGTTTCATTTGTTGTACTTTTCCTATATCTTGGTGGATTTCCTCCTTTTAGATACATAACATCGATCAACGGAAGGATTCTCTTAATGCTTAAGCGCTTGCTATTTCAAAAGGATGATTAGCTTAAAATAGTGGGGTCAGGGATGGATTCAGATTTTTTTCCCCTGTGGAGGCACATATATAATGGTATATATAAATTAAAAACTTATATAACATGAACATTGTTTTAAAAAGAGGTCTGGGCATCTGCCTAGGCGGCCACCAGGCTGCCTGTCTAAGTCTTGGGAGCGCCTAGGGGAGAGCGGGCTGCTTACACGGTCTATACGGTGTTAGAAATAGGTATATTGCTCGCTTATGCATAGTAATGGTTGAAGAGAGTGAGCTAGGTTAAAATGTATTTTAAATCAAAACTCTATGTCCAAATCTATCTCAAGTAAAACGGTGAGGATATGATTTGAATCTTCGAAAATGATCCTTCATCTCTCGATGTTAAAAACGTCCATGTGCTGCTTAAGCTTCTGCCTAGACTCCTAGAAATGCCTAGCGCTTTCTAAATTATTGAATATGAATTCTAGGACAAATTTTTGAAATATATAGATTCTAATATTTAATTAACATAATCTATCTCTGTACTATTTTTGTTGCAAAATCGTCCAACTTTCACCACATCAGCAACTTTGGCTGAAAGTTGGTCAATTTTGAAAGCAAAATTTTTAATTTCCCAAGATTGGCAATCTCAAGTAGCATTGTCTTAAATCACCTTCCACTAAACATTCAGGATTGACAATCCCGTATGTTCCCTTTTATTCCTTCTCCAGTTCTTTAATTTCTAAGAATGGAGAGTTGAGAAAATGATGGGCAGAGAGAATGGTTGAAAACTTAGGTAATGATCCGAGAAGGAAGCAATGACCATTGATGGCATCATCCATTAGAATGTGTGCATTATCTTTCCTGCTCAGTGGCTTTGGTGTTGAGGGCACAGACGATCTTGCCGAGCTCGAATAGGGATATCTGCCCATCGTCGATCTTGTCAAAGCTCGAACAGGGTGACTTTTCCATCATCATTCTCGTTGAAGTGCTTGAAGACCTTCTCGACCTCGCTGTTGTCTAGTTGTGGCATTGATAATTCTGTTGGCTTCTCCATAAATTTGTTGGAAATGGACAGAGTGAGAACTATAAGGGTTTATTTTATTATCTTTTCGAGATGAGTACTGGACGCATGTAGAAAGAGGAAATGAATGAAAAATAAAAATGCAGGATTGTCAATCCCGTATGTTTACTAAAGATCAGTTAAGAAAATGCTAATTACTCAGGATTAGCAATTCAGGGTAATTAGTAATTTTTTTTCAAAATCGCCCAACTTTCAGATAAAATAGTTGATGTGGCTAAAAGTTGGTCAATTTTGCGAAATGAATAGTAAATAGGTCGAATTTGATAAGTAAATATTAGAATTGGTCCATTTCAAACATTTATCCTAAATTCTATCAATGGAAAAGCTTATTTTTATAATAATGACAAAGATCTGAGCACATCCCCTTAATAACTTTATATTTAAGTAATTTGGGCAACTTGTAGAAGGTTATCCTGACTTTTCGCACCTAGTTAAAGTAATAGATTGTAATTTACAATTGTTTGAGAGGACACCAAAATAATATTGGTGGGGGCACCTATTAAAATTTTTAGATGTAGTAGCGCTAAACAATTGACTAATCTTATTTTCTCTTAAAAAGAATTCTGTGCAAATAAGATATTGACCAAATATCACAAAGCTATGTCATCAAGCCTACATTCACTTTGAGTTTTGCTGGCTCTTAGCTACTGGATGCTAAAGGTTGCAAGAGGACATGTCTCTTGCTCTTGCATCTCCATGAAAAATAAACAGAAATCATCTAAAACCAAAACCCATTTCTTTTATGGTTTCTCTTAACTCTTTTCTCCATTCCTTTTAAGCTACTAGTTAAATGGTGAGGTGAAGTAGAGAAGCAAAGAAGGAGGGAGGACTAAATAGCATCAAACTTATATCCCAATACTAAGGTATAAGTTAAAACCCTATACTTAGTTAATTTTAAATTTCATGTAGAGTTGAAGAATTGTAGATTATCTTATATATCTAATGAGATTGTGTTGTGAATTGATTTTAAGGCTTGCCTTGATAGGGAGATTGACTTTTCAATCGACTTAGTGCCAGACACAAGTTCGATATCTAAGGATTTCTATCGCATGTCATTAGTTGAGGTTAAATAACTTATTAAGGTGCAACTGCTAGAATTTAGAAAATTAGAGCCAGATGATAAAACACTAGCTAAGTATGAAGACTGAAGAGGAGTTTACTTGTCAAAGTTTTCCCCTCACTTCGTGGCTAAAGAAGAAGAGAGAGCTCGCTGCTTTGAGGAGGAACTTTGACCTGATATTAAGGAAACAATAAGTTCATTCAAACTTTCTACCTATAGAGAAGTGCTGAAAAAGGCCTTGATAGTTGATAAAATAAAATGGATGCAATGCCAAAGAATGAGGTTAGCAATACCTTTTCGAAGATGCGGTTCTAGTCAGATGGCAGTAGTGGGACGAACAAGGATTAGCAAAATAAAATATGGTGCGGAAGGTGAAGCAATCTCGTAATCAGCAGATTGTAAATGTGATGTTGTCACAAGCAATGGCATGATGAGAATAATTGTTAAAGACTGGTTGTTGGATAACCAGGATCTTATACTATTCTACTGTCATGCCCCAAGTGCGACGCTGAAGAATAATACGGTTTACACGATGGCAAGGACCCATGTATGGAACAAGTTTTGCCTATGTGTCAAGCATGGATACTTCAATCACATAGCATTTCTCTAAGTAATACTTGGCAATAATAGAAGCTCACTTATATCTTTATATGTGTTCGTTCCTTTAGGATGCATGGTATAACATAGTGATGTGCCACATTTAGACTTTTTTCACTATTTTTACATAGACCTTAAAATAAATTCACAACACAATCACGTTGGATATCTAAGAAGTAAGAACATCTACTAACTCTTCTACTCATGAAATTTTAAATCAACTAAGTACAAGGTTTTAAAGTATATCTTAGTATTGGATATTGACTTGATGCTATTTCGTCATTCTTCCCCTTCCTCCTCCTTTCCTTCTTCACTTTACTTTACTATTAAACTAGTAGCTTAAGAGGAATGGAATGTGTTTTCAGTTTAAATGATTTTCATTTATTTTTCATGAAAAGGCAAGAGCAAGAGACACATCCTCTTGCAATTTTTAGTTTCTAACAATTAAAAGCCAGCAAAATTGAAGGTGAATGTTGATTTGACAACATAGCTTGGTGATATTTGTAGTACGACCATCAATATCGTACTCACACAATTCGTTTTAAGGAAAAATGAGATTAGTTAATTGATTAGGGTTACTAGAGTAGACAAATAAAAATAAATTTATAATATATATGGGGCACGTGCCCCCAAACCATTCAATGTACATCCGTCCGTCCTTAAGTGGGGTACATTAAATGTTGAAAATGTCATCCATGAGAATGGTCAGAGCAACATAGTTCACTAAGTTCGTGTTGGCTTAAAGTAGCTGTGACTAGTGCAAGAATTGATTGAGGATCAAATCTTGTTGAGGGTATTCAGCAGAAAACCTATTAGAAAAGTAGGTCAGTTAACTTGGAGGGTTTGGAAATCATTGTTATAGTGGAGAAATCATATTTGAACAGGAAATTTCGTACACTAAGATTTGAAGTCAGCGGACAACCTTTATCGTCATCCAAAACCTAGAGATCTAAAGGGTTTTGATAACGAAAAGAAGGGTAATTGCACATAACGCCCTATCTATACCTTTAGTTGCACTAAGCCCCCTCAACCCATTTATTAGCACTTAGCCTCCCTCAATTCATGAAGAAGAGGGGTGTAACTTGCAATCTTTAAAGAGATAGTATATCAGAGGTGCTAAGTGCTGAGTTGAGGGGTTTAAGTGCAATTGTAGTACCGATGAGAGGAGTTGTATGCATTTTAACCGAAAAAATAAAAAAGAGAAAACTATGTTAAACAGATTGGTGGGCTTGAAGGTTATGAAACCTGTTTTTTATGGGAAGTGGAAGTGCTGTAAACTAGCATTTTAGATTGCAAATGAAAAGTTTGTATAAGATAGAACAAAATTATATAATTGCTATTATGAGATATGACACCTTGTGTATTTTGCGATCTGGAGAAATGTCAAAAATGGTTTTAGTTTATCAGATTGAAATGGATATCTTGATTAGTCTTAGAGGTTAGGTGATTAAAACAGAAGATTATGCAGTCAACTTGATGGTGAAATAATCTACTTTCCCTATTCAGATATTATGTCTGGTGACATGCTAGAGAGATGAGAAGTGCCTAATGTTATCTTGCATGAAGCAGTCCTGCCATCTCCTTGTCAATTTCACCTATTTTGTTCTTGCCCAACCCTTACTCTTTTCACTGTTCTACGAATTATAATAGTCCATAACTTACATCACATATTTTTCAAGTTTTCATATGGCATTGATATTTTTTGCTGATCCGTCTGGCTATATTGTGTCACAAGAACACTACTAATACATCTATCACCTGCAAATTCCACTTTGTCATTAGTTTCACAGAAAATTTTCAAATCCTTTAAAATGAGAGCAATTAGTTGTGTGTGAAATTGACCTACATGTCTATCAAGCCAAGTCCCATAATTGATAACCATGAATTAATCAAAAGCAGACACACATAGTCAGCTGAGTAAAACACTTTGTCTTCATTTTTAAATAAATACTTTCTCTTCTTTTAACTATCAGTTAAAAAGTTATTTGCTTCTGCAGGTGGCCTTTAGGACGGGTGACTTCAACCAGCAAGTCATTTTTATTGGTGGACTGACAGATGGACTTTTGGCAACTGAGTATGGGTCTCTCCTGATCATAGATACTATTAGAATATAAAATTATACCTCTCAACCATCACCACAGCTTCGGAGTTTTTAGTGAAATGGTTAGGGACTTTAAGATGGTATCAAAGCCAACCTAGCTTTGAGTCCCACTAGCCACGAATTTAATGTGGATTTTTAAAAAAATTTTTGATACCACTATGTGAGTCCAAGCTTCAGCCCATAAATAGGACGCTCAACCTATGAGGACATGTTAGTATATAAAAATATAACTATCAACCCTCACCGTTACTTTAGAGTTTTGGTGTAACGGTTAGGGACTTTAAGAGATACTTTTGGCACCAACTCCTTCAAGATTGATGTGAGGATAATGCTGTAAAAGCCAGGTCAAATTCTTTAGTGGAGCTTTCTCTACTTTGATGGAAAAGTCCTATAGTAGTGATGATTTAAGCTGTCTGATATCACAGGATGTTTTACATATGTGTATGAGTTAAATTTTCTTTTTCCCAATTTTTTCATATGAGAACCAGTTTTATTGTATTTGCTCATCTTAAGCTGTTTTCTATAATATTATTTTGTCGTTTGAGAATGTGACAAATGTGTGATTATTTGCAGTTATCTGGAACCTTTATCAATTGCTTTGGAGAATGAAAAATGGTCCCTGGTGCAACCCTTGCTTACATCATCTTATATTGGATATGGCACCTCCAGCTTGGAACAGGTATCTATTTGTCTGTTTTCTATCAAAATGCTCAGGATTAACATTATCTTCCGCCTTTCCACCTAAAAGAAGCTCATTTCTTTACTTTAAAATTGTGAACTTACAGTAGTCAGTTATCATTTTATGATAAAGGACCTATAAATCCCTCTGTAGTACCTACAAGAGCTGAGCTATCTTCATAAATGCTTCATTGAGCACGTGGGTGTTAGACTTCTTAGTGCTAGCTATTTCAGTCAAAATAAGTTCCTGGTTAACTTAAAGCAGAATGCAGGAACATGACGATAGGTTCTATAGGTCTACTAAATGCGATCAGATAAGCACAAACGATAAAACGAAAACTAACTAGACAAGATTCCTAAAACCTCTGAACCATATGAATGCTCTAGCTAATGAAACAAGACAGGATGCTGTATGCTAAGATGCAAAGCGTGGAAGAATCATACGCAAATATGAGGAAGATGATAATTATGTGTCAAATTATACATGGAAACATACCTACTACAAGATTCAGTGAAGAAATCAGTTATAAGATGATAGTTAACTTGACAAAAAGTGGTGGTGCCTTCTGAGCCTTCTTCTGAGACTTAAGAGTGCTAGATGGATGATTCCTTCGCTGGCATCACTGGAAATTCAGTTTTGGATAGGAATAATATCAACTTTCAACTACGAAAATCTGTTTCGGCGATGAATCTTGATATTGGAGGGTTGGAAGCTTCAGAAAGTTTTGAGGGCTGTTGGATGAGAAGAGATAGGATTTTTGGACCGTTTTAGGTGATGGTGCTGTGTTTGAGGTGCAAGCAGGGAATGGATGAGTTTTAACGGTTAATAGGGGCAGAAAGGACTGGCCGACAGGGTATAGGGGGTTGGTGTGGTTTCAGCTAGCGGTTTTGAGCAGAGGATTGATGGATGTAGGTTTCTTGGGCAGTGGTGGGTATTGAAAGGAGGATGAAGGCATTTGGGTCTGGACAGGCTCAGCCAAAGTGGGAGGAGGGTCAAAGATGGTTGTTTGGTACTGGACTATTTGGTACTAAATGAAAATATGGATGGGGGCCTGGGGAGGTGGCGGCCAAGGAGGAAAAGGAGGGAGAAGGCTTGGGAAGGGGCGCAGTTAGCTAGATTGGATTGGTCACACACCAATGCAAATCACATGCAAATTCTAATATGAAATTTCAGTAAATAATCAAGTCTTTCTGTTTATCAGACATACATGAAAATTCATAGACTCCTAATACAAGTAGAGATAGAAGACTCAAATTCAAATTTTATTATCAAATAACTAATCGTAAATTCGTAATGCATATAAAACTGAAAAACTCAACTACACTAATACATAAACCGATTGAAGTAAATTAAGTCTTCTTTCTCCATGTCCCTCTTGAATAATTCTTGAAGCCTTGATCGCCTACATTAAATCTGAGGAAGCTGGAGTAGAAGGGTTCCTTTCATGTTCCCATATCTCTGGATTATTGAGAGGAATATTGCCATGTAACTGTAAACCCTTTGTACAAACTTCCAAACGAAAGGGAAAGTCCCTTTCCTATAGTTTTTCCTTTCTTGCTTCATCTTCCTCTCCAAACCAAACTTAGCTTTCTGTGGGTATGGCAGCAATGGTGGAGCTGTTGCATTACAAACAGCATTGATTAAATTACACAGAAATATATTGCACTTCTACAATCTAAAGCTGACATGTCAACCAGTTCTTCTGACAGGTACCACTAGTGCAGTGTTTATACTGGAAATGAGTTTAGTTATAGATTTATTCCTGCATAATATTCTTCAGTAAAATTTCCCTTCGTTTGCTCATAGTCTGAATGTATATTCTACAATTTTTACTTGAAGGATGCCCTGGAGCTTGATCAGCTTATTGGTTACTTAATTAACAAGGAAAATTCTGAGGGCGTTGTACTACTTGGACACAGTACTGGTTGCCAGGTTCAGACAAATTGAGTTTTTTCTCACTGATTGAAGTTTAGTTCGAATAACTTTCTGTTAATGTCTAGAGAATAAATCTAACACTGCAACTCCCTGGACATGCATACAGGATATTGTACATTACATGCGTACAAATTTGGCATTCTCTAGAGCTGTCCGTGGAGCAATTTTACAGGTATTCTTATTTTTTGGGCCATTTGGATATTCTTTACATGTTTTCATTTATATGCATTTAACCAACAGTAGGATTGTTTCCCAATCTTCTGCATGAAAATAGGTGTACTTTATTTTTTATATTGAACATCAATTGCAGTAATTGGCAAAGAAGGAAGGTATTGAAGTCTGGACCTCTTAACCGCTAACATGATTTAACCAGTTGGATACTATTCAAATTAATAAGCACCATTGTCCAGACCTCATCGCTTAAGCATTTTTGGGAAAACTGGATTATAGACTCAGAAGCAAGCCGGATTATAGAATCAAAGTAAATAGAATTTGAGAATGTTGCTGAGTCAAAAAAAATGCAATTAGCTGGTCCATAGTTTTCTTGTAGCCTCCCTTAGTTGACTGACATGCATGATCCTCTATTTTAGTCTAAGATGAGGTTTCAATGGGTTCTTATCTTCTTCGTTTAATGAATATCTTCTTTGGTTCACCAAAAGAAAACTGGTTGATGCCCTAATTGATGCGGGTAGAGGCTATGGGGCACGTGCCATAAGATTTTTCAAAAAGTGTAGGTCAGGTTAGATATCAAGACAATGTTTCCTGCCTTGAAAATATTATGGCCAATTTTCCAAATTTGTAGGTTTGGGAGAAGAAAGTCAGTCAGTTTGATACTGATAACCCTCTTATAGTTTGTATAGTCCAAATAACTTCTAGTTCTATGTCTGTTTCTCTACACAAAAACACATACCTTTATGTATATTGATGCACGCATATGTATTCAGTGATTCACCTGCAAACACACATGACCATGCATTGTCTATGTGGGCACATGGAGTTCAAAGAAAGAAAAAGGGAATAGAATATCTACCCTTTATAACTTATATCGATAGATAATAGAAGAAATGAAAAATCATTACTTTTCTGGCATCTGGGAACTTAAGGAAGGTTGGGGTGCGTGATTATTTATTCTCTCTCCTTGATTTAGAAAATAGGGGTAGAGAAACCCAAGCAATAGTTCAAAAGGATTCAGAAGTTTTCTTTCCTTGTATTCCTATCCTTCGAGTAAGAAAATTATCCCATATGGAAGTTGGATCTCCATTTAATCTAGAAGCTCTACTCTTTTTCTTCCAAAATCCATGCAGCAGACATGAAAATGTAGGAATTTTGGATAAGATACCCTCACTTCCTGCTTTTTCTTCAAATTTCATATTATGCAGAGACCCATAACTCAAGCTTCGAATTGCAGATTTGGACAATGTCAACTTGCTTCTGCTGGTATTTTAGAAAAATCAAAACCATGTCGATGAGAGGAAACTGAAGAACCGTCATGTGAAAAGCAATTTTATTTCTTAATCACGGCAAAGGAAAAGAAAGCAGAACATGTTCATTAACTGTTCAATTTTTGTGAAAACTATGTTGTTGTGCATCTGTCTAATAAAATTTAACTCTTGAAACTGTTGATTAGCTGTCCTCATTATGTGGTCTACTAACTGTTTATTAACATGATGCATTTTAATTTTACAGCTTACAGTTTTAGCATGATAAATTAGTTCTGATATGCAATAGCAGCCACAATTGAAGGTTGTTATTATCATGTTTAGGCTATTTTTCATGCCTATGTGCTGTATTCAACGAAAGAGAATCTTTTCTTTTATTTTTTTCTTCTGAGAAAAGAAAAATAGGATGAATCAAAAAAACAGAAGCCATGAGATGTCAAGAAAGATATTTTAAGATAATAAATTGGATTTTGTTTTTGCAAAAGTTGTTAATGTTGTGTTAGTATCTTTTGAAGATATAATTTATAAAGTTTAAGATAGTTTATAACTTTTAATCATATTAGGAAGTTATATTAGACATGTCAGTGACAGCCATTAGTCAAAGAATTAGCTATATATATTGGGGCACAAAATCCTTCTACTGAGAACAGTCAATACATCAATAGTGTAAAATATTGTGTTGCTTAAAGCATTACCATCTCAATAAAAGAAACAGGTTCCAATACTTATATGCCTGCATTAAAAGTCCAATGATTTATTTGGGGTAACGAATGAAAAGATCCTGGCTGAAATTGTAGAACGAAAAACGAAACTCTTACAGATGCAATGATCTTTTAACTACTTTTTTGGATTAACTTGCTTGCTGAAGTTCTACACAATTTCTATCTTCTGTGGATATATGACTCAATAGATTCTGATCAGGCACCTGTTAGTGACCGAGAATATAGAGCAACTCTTCCAGAAACTGCTGAAATGATAGACTTGGCATTAAACATGATAAATGAAGGCCGAGCAATGGATTTAATGCCAAGGAAAGCAAATCCAGATGCTCCCATAACTGCATACAGGTAAGTGACACAATACATTGTTTATATTTATAATAAGTATATGCTATCATATCATGTTGTACTCTGGTATAATGAATTTCCTAACAAGCTTGTTTTTATTTGAATTTCTTTTAATGATACGTAAGCAAGGTATTTCGGGTCCTTTATAGAGTATAGAAAAGGCAGATCATAGATGTTTGTAACTTTTCATATATCATATTGGGGAGGACAAATAGTATTTCATTGCTACAAATTTGTATTATTGAAAAAGTAAGACATGTTATTTGGATATTTCTTTTCAACTCCAAAGTATTGTATTTTTTATTTGATATGAACAGTTGAAGTAGTTGAAGTGGATTCTCCGAAGAGAGGATGGATTATGGGAGTGTGTGACTTGAACTATTGATTGGGCCGTGCCGATGTATGATTTTATCGACCACGTTGGAATTCACAACCAGATGTGTCTCCGCATCCAACCACTATGTAAATCCCCTTATGTAGCGATAGGATAGGCCAGTTCGCTTGAGGAGAATCTTTTCTATGGTCATACCTGAATTATGTCATACATGAACAGGCTCCGTGTGATCCCGTAGAGTAAAATAAGTGATATCTTTTTTTTCCTATTTCCATGTATTGTAGCTTTAACAGCTAAGGTTTTGCTCTTAAATTAGTCCTGTCAAGGAAAGAGTAGTGTCTCTCTTTACCAACGATGTTTTAGCATCATTTCGCTAAATTATGTTGATTCCTTTTGTTTACTTTCTCCATCTTATAAATCAATTAAAGAAAAGTGTTGCATGACTTGTCATGTTCATTTCTTTTGTATAGTATTTGTAGCTATTATTATTTTATAAGATATAAACGAGATTCTAGTTCTAGCAGTGAACATAATTTGATTTGCATAATCATGTCCCATCAAATGATCATCATGTAAATCCATTTAGATCATGGAAAGACAATCTGGAGGTTTCATTGTCTCTTTTAAAAGAATGTTCTTTGGAAGTTACTCCTCACTATCCTTAGTTGCAGTTGGTGAAGTGAAAAGATATGCCGCTGTTGTAATTATTTCTTTCTTACCGCTACCAGTTTCTCGTTTCTAATGTTTTTCCTCGAATGTTGGGACTGTGAGCCACATAATTTACACCTATCGATACTGATACAGATGAAAATGACCAGATATTCTAGCTTAGGAGTTAAATGTCTCTGACAGTACTGGACTCATCAATGTTTATTTGGATATTTCTTTCAGGATTTTGCTCTAAAGACCACACGTTTGCTGCAAGAGTTACATATCAATTACTTTCTATTCTGTTATTTCACTTATATTTGGGCATCATCATCACCATCTTCTTTTTATTTATAGTGGGATCTCTTTGTTCTTATAAGAAACCGAATCTAGTGGGGCATCAAATTCTTGAAACTACGTTTTTCCATGACAATAGTCTCGAACCATCTCAATAAATTGTCCCCTGAAATCATGTTATAGCTGCAATCAGTGAGATATGGGAATCGAGTGTGAAATAATATATTGTATTTAAAAGAATATAGTGTATTTAAGGGTTTTCCTTTATCTATAATGGGTGCAGTTAAAACTAATCAAATCCCTTTTAGTGAATCATGCCAGTTGGATGTATTTGAATTTGTCTCTTCCTACTGAAAATGAAAAAAAACTTGAAGGTACCACTCCCTTAGTGCATACATGGGGGATGATGACATGTTCAGCTCAGATCTCAGTGAAGATCAATTGAAAGCGAGACTTGGTCACATGTCAAATACTCCTTGCCAGGTAGGCCATTACTCTATTTTACTTGTTTCTAATCATATGAGTTGCAATTGCTTCTGTAATGTACGTATTATTTGGAGTAAATATGATGCAAAGTGTATTAAATATGAATGGGGTATTATTTTTAATCTTCCATCTTAATGTCTTCTTTCATTTACCAGGAATAAGCTTATTTAGTTATTGAAAAATGTGTTGCAAGCTGGCTGTTCTGCCTATGGATCTCCAACACTGTCCCCAATGAAAATCAAAACACACATCTACAAGCTCATAGGCGTGCATGATCAGATCTCAACCACCATTCACTCATATTGTCCTTTCTTAAAACCACCACCTCAACTCTCTGAATACCATCAACATGGAGACTCCACTAATTTTAGACGAAGTTTGGGTGTTCTGTTATATTATTTGCACATGCTTAAACAGTAGAGCCAATTAGGTAGGGCTCCAAGCTAGAGAGTGCCATAAAGGAGCTTCATAGAAGCACAAGTTAAACAGTGTACGGACTAGGCTATGCACTGCTCATAGTTGCCTTTCTGAATTTTATGGCAAGTGCTATTATTTTTTCTCTTTATATAATATTGATCTATGCATAAGCTTTAAATGTTTTGAGTAGCAAATCCATGTTATATCGAGCTGCAAAGCGAAGACATCATCTGCACATTCTCTTAAAGTTGCGAAGAAAACAAGCAAATTTGATAGTAACCGTCTCCTTAGCACTAAATTGGAGATTCACATTTTTATGCATTTGTTTTCCCCTTTGGAAATCTCTGTATCTTTATATGACAGAACATGTTTTAGCCACCTCAAGCAACTTGATAACTAAAATAGTAGAATACCGAAAAAGTGAGGTTTGTGACTATTCTCATGCAATGAATGCTGGACTACGTCCTCTATAGGAGTCAAACTATATATCCCAAGTAGTTGTATGTTCTGTTTCCTGCTCATATGAACTTTCTGTGGTACGTCTCAGGTTATTTTCTCAATGGCTGATGAATATGTTCCAGATTATGTTGATAAAAAAGCTTTAGTGGAAAGGCAAGGATTTCTCTGAGACACACAACTATGAACTGTAGTGTTTGCTTTTTCTTCCCCAAGGCAAATAAAAAAAATATTTTCTGAAAATTTTTTCTTTGCATGCAGGCTTTGTAGGGCTATGGGAGGTGCAGAGAAGGTTGAGATAGAATGGGGAAACCACTCTCTCTCAAACAGGGTTCATGAAGCTGTAGCGGCTATCCTCGACTTTGTTAGAAGAGAAGGACCCACGGGGTGGGATGACCCTTGGAGTTAGTTTAAAAACTCAATTCATATCATACATCATCAATATTTGTAGATTTTCTTAATTTATCATGTATTTTATGATTCATTTGTATGATACATAGGGAAATATACTTTAGTCCGAGCGTTACCTTTTTCCTCTCCAATGTTGGACCACACTATCTTCTGATTCATTTGACTGTTTTAGCACTAAAATGCGCTGGCATTCTTCATTCTAAGGTTCAGGTCTCTGTCATGGCAAGATTTTGCGTAAGTGACGAAATATGGAATGCTGTTTAAAAGTTGAAGAATCTCAATATTGATGTTACTTAGATTTCTGGGTCGCAAATAAATTTTTTTATTAAGGCGTGCAACTCCATCAG
>JBAKGM010000081.1:16940807-16963178 GCA_037177215.1 Asparagus racemosus | reverse complement strand
TTTTACCATTTCATTTTAAGATTTTATTTGGTAAATGAAAATGCCTTGTTTCTAAAAGGTGTTAATTCTTGCACCAACATTTTAGTTCTATTCCTTGCCTAGTGAATGACATGTGGAACCCACATATCCAACTGTTCCAGACAAATAAATCCATATATTTTTGACCTTTTCATTTTATCTTTTTCTTTCTAAATAAATGAATATAGAAAATCTTAATATTTCAATGTAATTAATACAACATACTTGGGTAAATTTCATTTTCAAATTGCACAATGCATAATGAATAGTAAATTCAATTTTATTTTTGATTTGTTGAAGGTCATGAACAGTTGTGGTTTTAATTGTTTTAGTGTAAAATTAAAATGTTCTCAAGAGGGTCTGACCGAATTGTTAAGCTGCTTATGACTACTACTCTAAGGTCTCAAGTTCTACTCTTCTAAAGAGCATCTACACGAATTAAATTTTGTCAATTGCTCGAGAACGGCAGGTGCCACTTACCAAAACCAGGTATGTGATACCCATAGTTTGAAACGGGAGGAAATCTTCCTTGCCGAACTAAAAAATAAATAAATAAATAAAATAAGTAAAATAAATAAAAAAACTTCCGTGGATCGCAGGGGTACACGGGGCTCAGACTAGTAAATCCAAATAATTATCTTTGACCTTTTATTCCGATACAAATTCGTAAAACGCGGCCAATTAAAAGCTAATACTTGGGAACGAAGGAAAAGCCCAATCCCTTTCGGCCTTTCCTTCTCATCTTAAATTGTTTATAATCATCATCTCAATACTTCAACAAAATTGAAAAAAATAAAATAAAATAAATAAATAAAGGGTAAGTCTCTTTCCCTTCTCAGCCCAACTTTCCTAATTTTAGGTCTCCTTCTCTCTTTGATTTTTGACGATTGTTTGGTAATTTATTGTCAAGTTTCTTTGATTTGGGCAGACCGACAGGAGCAGAAATGGGTTTCAAGTTGGTTTTTCGATCTCTGCAAGAGGTCTTCCCCCAGGTAATTTCTGATCATTTTCTTAGATATAATATAAAATTATGATATGATTTCACTCTGGGTGATATTTTGATCCTTTTGTGTTCAGAAGAAATTAAAGCTTTGATCTTTGATAAGATAGCTTCATTTTGTTCCTTGTCCATGTGCTCAGTTTTTGTCTATAGTGTCATTTGATGTTATTTGATATGCCTGATCATGGATTGATTCATTACTTTGTTAGGTTAGGGTTTTGGTTGTCGAAACATATTTGACTTCATGTTGAATAAAGGGATTGTCAAGTTTTTTTTTTAATTGTAGTAAAAGGATATTTTTAATTGATTTTATAAAGTCGGACTAAACAAACTTCCAATTTATTAATTACCCTGATAATTAGATTATGCTTCTTTATTTTTTTTTAGTAGTCATAGCAGTCAAAATAGTTTACTTTACTTTATCCAAGGTGGTAAAAATCTTAGTGAAATAATTGCCATGGAGAGTTTGGATTCATGTGTGGAAGAGTAAATATATTAAGTAATTTATAAAAGAAAAATGTTCTGTTTGCAATGCTATCTGTTCCTTAAGTTACTATAAACTGAAATGAATTGTTAGGTTAACTCTTTTTGTACTTTGATCAGTGTGGCCTTTGACAATTACCCTACGCCTCAAATCTTGATATTTGCTAATTTACCTCTCAATTCATTCTTAGACCCATCAGTCTATCTCTCCAGCTAACTTACGTTAGATTTCTAAGATGATGAATGTAAATTTTTATTCTATCCTCTAATTCTTCCTTCATATTTTAGCCAAACCCATGAATAAAAGGAAGGGATCATATCCAACTGGGTTCATGATCTTGGTAAAACAAAGTCTCAGCTGGGTATAAACGATGAGAAATCAGGTATTAAGGCTTGGTGTCCAAAGCGAGTCATATTCGAGGGAGATGTAGTTTAGATAGTCAACCATGTTTTCTACAACTCCATCTTGATATAGAAACAAGGGTTCATCGGTGTCCCTCTGTTGTCGTTTTTGTTATGGGTTGTGAAGGATTTGGGAGAGAGATGAGAAGGTGATAGGGTTGAGGAAGAGGGATTAGAGAAGAAGACAAATTGAGTCGAGTAAGTTGGTATAAGAGAAGAGATGCAGGTGATTGTGGAGAGAAAGAAAATTGGGAAATATTCAAGACTGATCCTTTCATAGTAATGGTAAATAGTAAACTAATGGGTCTGGACATGGAATGAGGGTGATGAAAAATATTATTATTTAGAGGTTAATTTTCAAAATATTCAAATTTGATGGTAGATGTGTGAAAGTCCTATTAATATTCTATTGGATCTGAACTTTTTTAACAGTTACATTTCATGAATCATCCTTTGATTGTCAGTAAATTCTTTTTTTGTAGGTTGATCTTCGTATACTCAAGGCTGTTGCAATTGAACATCCTAAGGATGTTGACGCAGCTGTTGAATTTGTTCTTTCTGAAGTTCTGCCTTCTTTAAATGAACAAACTGAGGCATTATACACACTTGATGGAATTGAACATTCCCCAGCTGAAGGTGAGTATAGCAGTGGTCTATATTTTTTGGGGATTGCGGTTCAAGCTTTGTAATATGTTCAACCAATGCCAGTAATTTAGCATATGCATGGAATCTTGGTTCATGGATCAAATTGATTGCACTTTAAAATGTCAGATAAGTGATATCACATATCAGATAAGCTTCACATGCTTTTAACATTCTCTGTCACATAGACACGAGTGCAACCACTCCTTGGATACAGAAAATGCATGCACATGCTATCAATGTTTGTTTGATTTTAATTTTCCATGGCTAACTGCGAATTGCATTTTGGTGTATTTAGTTGAGGTGGAGGACACTTTTTTGGGTAATCAAAGAGCTGAAGAGGAGAATATAAATCTTCTTCCAGGATCATCAGTATGTTATGAAACTGATCCGCACAGTGATCATTTATTGGCTGCTAACATGGAAGTAGATGGAGATTTATTATCAAATTTGCGTTCAGAACCAACCTATGTAGAGCGTGAAATGACTGGTGTTGCTCATAATGCAAATGCTGCACTTCATGTCAAATCACAGTCAATGAATGATACTGCTAGTTGTTCTTATACCTACGTTAGCAATCAGCTTAACTCCAATGAAGAACCACTAGCCATTTCATCAAATTCCAGTGTTTACGGTCAACTAATCTCCAATGAAGAACCACTAGCCATTTCATCAAATGCCAGTGTTAACGGTCAACTAATCTCCAATGAAGACTCTGAAGAGCAAGATAATTCAGTGGGGCACATTTCTCGACCACTCCAGGCATTAGAAGGAAATGATCATGGTGGTTCACTTGCTAATGTACTAAGAAATGATTCAGAAATTAGTGACTCTTCCCCACCTGCTATTGCCTTTATTCAGAATATTTCGTCATATGTTTGTGAAGATACTTCAAATCTGCGGTGTGGAGCTTCTTTGGACCAAGTTGATGACAGTATTTTAGGTATTTCTGCAGAGGAACACTCAAGGAGTATATCTGAAAATGCTTCGGAGTTTGTGGCTCTTGAAACTGCTGTGTCTTCTGGTGCTGAAATGGCTACATTAGTAGGTAGCCAGTCGAACAATGTAGTGGGAATGGACATCTTGGAGGATTTTGTATCAGATGTTCGACGCAACAAGGTAACAATTTTGGTATTAACTCATTTCATTTGTGTAAACTGATGATAAGTTGCTATCGTTTAGCAATAACCTTTCTAGATGTGTAAGTCTTTGTATTTTTCTCTGTGGGTAATTATCACCATTAAATATTGGGAAACCATAAGACTAGAATCAACAGATGTGAGATTCTTTCTAGACTTGATTTAGTAACATCATCCATGATGATAAAATAAAACAAAAATAGGTGGCTTCTGAGGAAAATTTATCAAAAAAGCAGTTGCAAACTGAAGAATCAACCCCTCGAAGATTCTGCCCAACACCTCCTTTTTAATCAAACAAGTAAAAGCACTTGCAGTAATCATTCTAGTTAGATTATTATAACAAAGGACTTCTGTAGTCCAAACGCCTTCCAAGATCTATAACATGTGGAGACAAAAATGTAGAAAAACTAGAATGGAAGAGCTTTGAGAATCTTAATTCTGGTGATTATTCGTCTTTAGTACAGATGGAAATGAAGGGAGGGAGGGAAGTAGAATATGATCCCTAGAGGTTGCATTGCCTAATACCATTTTAAAAATTCTTAAGCTTAAATCTGCTGTGCTATTTTATATCAAATGTCAAAAGACTACGTAAAGAAACAGGAGCAAAAAACTTCAGCTCTTTCTCTCCTTTGTTAAGCTCTACTATTTTGTTGAAATATTATCACCTACATGTTTTCTAGGGCTCCTTAGCAGATCTTGTATTTCATTCCTTTTGTGAAATTGTTCTGTTATGGGCTAGTTTTGTATATCAAGCGAACTTGGTAGTCAACAACATTTTTGCTTATGCACCTGTTTTTCTCTCTTTTCATTTACAACTTGTCGAGCAATTTATTTTGTCTACAAAAGCACTGTCACTTGAATGTTTCTGTTGGCAGGGCCTTGATAAATCATGCTTGGCATAAATTTTTTTTCATTTTTAATTTGTTTTTGTTTCTTCTTGCCAACAATGGTGTAGGAAACTTTGGTGCTTGCCTTTGAATTAGTAAATGATAAGATGAAAGAAGTGCAGCTTCATGAAGATAGAGCCAAACTAGCTAAGGAAGAAGTCTCCAACGCTGGCCTTCAGATCCTTGCCAAGGCAGGAGACATGAAAGAAAAGTTGAAACATGTGAAAGAAGCAAACGAGATGGTTATGTATTTGACCTTGTTAATTTTATTCATCTTAAGATTGTGACACAGAAAGTTGATATTATTATTTAAATATGGCAGCAATCTGGAGAAGTTTATGGTGAAAAGTATACATTAGCAATTGAAGCTCAGGGGCTTCAGTCTCGCATTCTTAATCTATCAGAAGAAAGAGATAAGACTCTCTCAATAATTGAGGAGGTAAATGTATAAGGTTTACTTACCTGGTTTCACTTTTCAACTAAGCAGTATTAAGAAAATTTATTGTTTGTATACATGTACATTGTGATTGTTGCCTATCCTTTTTATGATTGGTTCTGTTTATGTTCTAACCGGTGGTTTGTGCTTCAGATGTATATTTTGTTGCTGTTTGAGTTGTTTACTTTCATGCCACTGTTGAACTAGATCATGATTTTTGTGAACGGATATTTATTTTGGCTAGACAATATGGCTTGATCTATATAGTGTAGAGCCCTATAACACCAAAGCTTGTGGAGTTTAAATAGTTTAGATCATAAATTTAAGGAGAAATTTTTAAATGGACCTTTTTTGAAACAATATAAACAACTCGAGCATTTTATAATAAAATTAGCAAAATTGACCTATGAGGTAGATTTTGCAAAACTAGGTCGATTTTTCAAAATTAGAGTTTTAAAAGATACACGGGACTATTAGTCCCGAGTAATTAGTGGAGGTTTTCCACAATCTCACTCTGCATAGATTCTCCCCAAGATTCACTACCAAAATTAACACAAACAAGAACTATTACCAAGTGTAGCCATTCTCCTCTCGAATCGCTCGACGACAGCAGTCGAGCTCCAAAGCTGCGCCCTGAGGCTAATCGGCGACCTCCACTCCTACCTCCAACTCATCAGTCTCGATAAAGAGCTGGTAACCTCGCCAAGCTGATCGATCTCGACGCAATCGAACTACTCAAAGAAGAACTCGAAGAACTCCAAAGATCCTCCCCTCTGTCATTCAATCAAGTGCTCGATAACGTCCTCGAGAACATGCTAAAGTTTCTGACTTGCCGGCAGGATCGAAACGCGGCCTCGCTCATGTGGAGCTCTTGCTTCAAGGCCGAGGCCCAGAAGAGGTTGGAGCTCTTCATCGGCAACTGCTATGCCGTCAACCCCGTGCATGCGGCCGAGAGGTTCCCGCGCATGCGGTCGCTGATCTTGAAGGGGGAGCCGAGGTTTGCCGATTTCAATCTGGTGCCTTTCAATTGGGGAGCTCACCCGGCGCCTTGGATCTCGGCCTTGACGAGCTATCGGTTTTTGGAGAAGCTCTTCTTGCAGATAAGCGTTTCGAACGATGATGGTGATGATGGGAATGTGATGAGATGAGCTTTGTTACTGAAGAGGATGGGGAGTAGGGTTTAGAGTTGTGTGCCGCTTTTGGGGGTTTTTCCGTGGAAATGAAATTGGGCCTGCAAAGGCTCCATCCAAAATGAAATTGGACTAATTATACGGGACTAGTAGTCCCATGTAATTCGCAAACATTTTTCCAGCAAAATCGACCGTTTTCTGTCCAGATGTGCTGACATGGACTGAAAACGGTCGATTTTGCTAATTTTACTATAACTAGGTCGATTTTGTTAATATTGTTTCGAAAATGGTCTTTTTTAAAAATTTGTCCTAAGTTTTAACACCAATCCTGTTAGAAACTGTCCATTTTGATCCCACTTGATGCACACAAAAAAATTACAAAAAACATTGGGTTTTTTGTTTATAGGTACTTAAAATGATTTGTATGCCTTTCAAATGTATGGATCTTCTATTTAAGCTGCAAAATATATATTGTTCATTGTTTGGTTCCAAGGTCAAATCCTACTGATAGGATGTTAGTAAACTCATAATTCAGAGATTTGTATGTTAGTTATTATTTGTTATACACGGTATATGTGTGAAATTCTGTGGCTAGAAGATGAATCTGTTAATTATTTATTTTGTGTACAATTGTCTATATGCAAGGTTTTAAATGTCAGATGTCGGGCTCATGTCGGATAGTGAAAATTGGGGATATATCGGGGGACATGTACTAAATATCGTATTGCTATTTTGGATGAATTTTTACTCAATTTTAGTCACCAAGATGGAATGCACTTGTCTTGTTGTAGTTTATCTTACTTGAGTTGAGTATTTATCATCAAGACAGGAGTTGTTTTCCATTTCTAGAAGGTTTCCATTTCTAGAAGGGAAACAGTGGAATATTATACCAACAAATAAACAAAATACGTATTGTCAAACTAGAACTTTCGAAGTGCCTTGCATAAAATTAACATAAAGTAAAGTGCCTTGCATGAAATTGATATAAAGTGTTAGACTTTGGATTGCTTTCAAGCTACGGTTCAAATTTATTGTTTACATCACGCTTTTATGAATTTGCAATTTCAATTTGTAGAGACGAAGGTGAACGAGAGGAGATCGCGGTGGAAAAGAAAGCAACATTTTTTTTCTTTGCCCTAATTTGTATTATATGCTATCGGGTTACTATGGGGACAAAAGGCTAAAAAATCGGGTTTGGGTTTTGAGTACTATACCCAAACCCCAATACTTGTCAACTCAAAAAAAGGCCGATTTTTCAAGTCTGAAAATCTGCCGATATGTCCGCAATATCTCCCGACATGTCTGACATGGACCTTGAAAACGATATCCGACTTGAAATGGCCATATCCGTGTTGCTCTAGCCTCCTGATCTGACAGGTCGGCTTTAAAACCATGTCTATATGTGATATTTTGTTCGTCAAATATCATAAACTATTAGTTTTTGTATGATATATGTCGTGGGGATGTTATATATTGAAGCTTTAACTTTTACGGTGCAACTTCAATAATTTGGTTTCAGAAACAGTGTCGACCACTGGGTCTTCTTTTTGTTGAATTATGTTTCTTCCTTTTCATACTGTCTTTTAATTGTAAACAATGCCCTGTTAAGGAAATTTTGCACTTATAATTCCTTGACAAAAAAAGGACATACGGGAGGTAGTTTTTTGTTGTGAGAAAAGATGGGTTTTCATGCAAGGTCAGAAACTATGAATGTTCACATTGGACAAACAAGTTATTGTTGCAGACACAACATTGGATGTTGTATATGGGAACCCTTCAAAATCAATACACAAGGACACATGCATATGAAAGTTCAAAATCTAGACAAAAGGGACATATGCGTGTGTAGGAGTGGGCATGGGCTGGGGGCCAACCCGGCCCAGCTTGCTATAGGCCATTACCCGGCCCAACCCATATATTACCTAGCCTGACCCAACCTAGGCTCCACCCGGGCCGCGGGCTAGGCCGGGTCCATGGTTAGGGATGGGATCAAAGTGCTTGGCCTGTCCCACATGTGGCCTGCCCGGCTCACCGACAAAGAGCTATCATAGCTCCACGTTTTCCATTATGCCCCATTCATACTATTACATTAGATCCAACAATCTATTCATTGTTCTCATATTACATATAAATAAAGACAAAATCGTAGAGAGAAGGAATAAACCATGAAAGATCTCATAGCTCAAGTCTATATTTGAAACATGAGACCTTAACAGTTGGTACACTTATAAACATCATTTATCACAATATTTAGAGTTTAAAATAATTAAAAAGTAAATTAAATATAATTAAACAAATATTGAAGGACACATGCGGGTCGTGGGCTGGACTGGGTCCACGGTTAGACCCAGGACCACAATCCTTGGCCTGACCCACACTGACCCGTCTGGATCTGGGTCCAACCCAGCCAGGTAGAAACTTGGGTAGGCTGGGTAGCTGATTGGGCCTGACCCGGCCCATGCCCACCCCTATGCGTGTGAATGTCCAAGATTTAGACATTAGAGACGTGTGCCAAGAAACTACGAATTTTCAAATCGGAGAATGAGTTGTGATTTATAGACTACAATATAGGGTATCGGATAATCTCTATCTCTATCTATGTGGGTTTATAAATATCATATTCAAGTATTCAGCTTATATGTGTATTGTGTTGTTATTCACAAAGAAAGGAATAAAAATACTAAATGATCTATAAAACAACTAGTTTGCTATCAAAAAGCGCAAAAAATTACTTCATCTTGTATGTTTTTCTTAGGTTTACAATTGCTTACGCATTTGTAAGTGGGGGAAACCCACAGTATAGGATCTCAAAATTTTGGGTACCCACTGCGGGAATCCATGGATTACTGCAAACTAGGTTGCTATGGTTATCAGTGCAGCCTAAGACTTTAGGCATTAAAATAAAAATGTGCATCAATCAGCAATTCTGAAAAATAGTTAGAAATTACCCATATGGATGATGCAAAGGTGTCTAAAACAGTGTTCCTGGATCCAAAATTTTCACTTGTCTTGCTCTTAAACTTAGGACCTAGATTTAGCAGCAAGTAACCCAGATAATGTAGTGCGACTTCTCTTATTCAGATTCAATTTTGGATTACTTGCATATAAACGTATTAAATCTTGCATATTTGCAGAAGGAATTTTTTTTAAAAAAAAAGACTGTTTTTGAAACTTTATTAGCAAAATCGACCTTTTGTGAATTTAATTAGCAAAATTGACCTCTTTTGTCAATTTTGCAAAATATAGTTTTTAAAACACACGGGACTAATAGTCCCGTGTAATTACTATTGGCTAATCACATGCTAATTAAACGTTAAAAAATACACGAGACTAATTAAACTTCATTAGGGTGTAATTAGGCACCACTAAATACACGGGACTAGTAGTCCTGTGTATTTTAAAGCTTCATTTTTGCAAAATCGACCTCTTTTTGGCCAGTAAGAGGTCGATTTTGCTAATTCTATTAAAAATAGGTTGATTTTGCTATTAAAGTTTTAAAAGGGTATTTTTAAAAATATTCTCCTTTGCAGAATTACCCCCTAATCATCAACTTTAGGAAAAAAATACCCCCCAAGTCAATAACTCATCAACTTAGGCTAATATGTGTCTGCAATGGAAAAATATTAACAAAATAGCCAAATAGTTACCATATCCAACAAAGTTGATGATTTGTTGCAATGGAAAAATATTAACAAAATAGCCAAATAGTTACCATATCCAACAAAGTTGATGATTTGTTGATCTGGATGGTGACTTTTTCCCCCAAAGTTGATTAACTTTGGGGGTAGTTGTGCAAGTGTTGAGATTTGGGGAGTAGTTTTTACAAATAGGCATGATTTAAGGGGTACACACGCTCGCGCGCACGCACAAATTCTTCAGTTTTGACTTATGCATCCATCTCATGGTTTTTAGATTGACCAAACTCTGGATGTGCGCCTAGCAGCTGCAAAAGAAGAAGAAGCTGCAGCTGAACAAGAGAAGCTTGAAAGGGAAGAAGCTGCAATCAAATTTCTTAAGGAGCAGGAAGTCATCATGGAGGAACTAGTGCAAGAGTCACAAAAACTTAAACAAGCAGCAGAGGAGAACACCATGGTATTTGCTACTTATACAAGCATACATATTTATACTGTAAATCATGTGCTTTTACATAAGAGTAAGTCTTTTGCGAGTAACTGACTTTTTTGCTTGCTGCCATGCTTCAGCTGAAGGAGTTCTTAACTTACTGTGGCAAATTTGTTGATGTATTGCAGTAAGTTTCATGTTCCCTTCGGTTAAAAAGTTATATTGCATTTCATATGATTGAGGTTTACGTAAGTTTTCAAACTTAAACTCGTCCGGCTCTTCCACATACAGAGCAGTAATGTACAATAATCACTTGGCTTACCTATATTTTTTTAGTTAACCCAAAAAAAAAGTTTGGTCTTTCAGATTTGGGAAGTACTTAGGTAAAACAATTTTGGTTTTTATATATATACCCCTTAAAGATGCATATTTGCAAAACTACCCCACAAATCCTTAACTTTGGAAAAAACATACCCCCAAATCAACATATCATCTACTTTGTGGGTGTAGTGAGCAAAACTTTGACTATTTTGTTGATATTTTAACATTGCAATTACAAATTAACATATCAAAGTCGATGATTTGTTGATTTGGGGGTATTTTGTTTCTCCAAAGTTGATGATTTGGAGGGTAGTTTTGCAAATATGGAGATTTGGGGGTTAGTTTTGCAAATACGTATGACCTAAGGGTTCTATATACAAAAAACCAGACAATTTTCAACCAATTGGGTAATATAGATGTGCGTACTAAGAATTTTCATTGCCAAACAAGCTAAATGTCACCACTGTACTTTGTTGAACAGAGGAGAAATTGCGGCTGTCTGTGAGGATGCAAAGCTGCTTAAAGAAAGAACTGATGGTCATCTCATCAAAACTCTGCCTCCAACAAGCTCCAGCTTGCCCTCTTCATCGAGCTCCTCATCTAATCTTAGGAGCTCTTCTGAAAGAATTCTTCATACTGTGGAGTTGGGAGAGAGCGCAAAAGGAAATATTCTAGAAGCTCTCGAAAACAAGCAGCTTCAAAGCAATGCAAACGATAACAATTCAGATGATGACTGGGAAATTTTTGGATGATGTGGTTCAGCTGCACCCCTGTTACTCCTTGATTTTGAGGGGAAGCACCTTTTAGGAGTTATTGCAGCCTAGACTTGTATATATAAATTTTAAAAATAAGGGTTTTGAACTCCGTATCATATTTTGTGTATAGTATTAGTCTTGTTATTGCGAGTGGAATTAAATGTTGAATGCTTGGGACTTGTTGGTAGTACTACTTTGTATTAATAATCCAGTACTTTTCTCGAGAGAACCAGAGGAAAGTAATATAAGGGTTATATTTTCATATGACATTTCCGATTGGCATATTTTGATGAGTTGTATGTCTCCTCTTTGTGCAAATAGATGGGGGCTCAGCTTTGTTTTTGGTTATTCTTTCGATCGTTTCCTTCGTTTCAAATGATTGATACAGAGGCTATGATTGATGACACGATAAGAACATCTAGCATCACTTTTTTTACTGTCAATTGCTTCTCTGTGCAGATTTTGATCGATGAAATCAGCTCTTATTGTTTTCTTTGCTCTATGGTTCTATAACACCTAATAGTTTGATAAGCCGCCTATCCTCCAGTTTACTGATTCTCAACTTCATGTTCTTGCCGTCATTTTAAACTGAAGATTTGATCGTTCGTTCCCCGCTGAAAGTGTTAAACAAGCAGACTGCTGACGTTATTGAACAAGCAGATGAGAACTAGTCTTCTTTTATGATTTTGAAATATGTTCTTTCCTATTTTTTCCCCCTTTTATGCGAGGAGATGGTGAACATTGCTAATGAGACATGAAATTTTGAGTATTTATTTCAACTCGGTTATTGTTCCTCGTCAATTAACATGTTGAGAAGCTTCATCAGGAATTGAGGGTGACGGGTTTATGTACATTTATCATTGTTTTAATTATAAAGCTTGCAGTTTAATCTTAAACACGTGACATCCTAGATGTCAAAGTATCTTCCATGATAGAAATAATCTCCAACAAGATAACTAGCGGGTATGTTTGGAAAAATTCTCTTTATTTTGCCACTGCCAACTCATTTCCTTGGCACCTTGTCGGTTTAAGCATCGACATTTCTTTGTGCAAGGTTCTACTCTGTCTAATTCATCATGTTCAATCAAAATCAGCGTCACCTACAAGTGAGGAGGAATATACTCATGGAGAAATTATTTTGGAACTAAAAGTCATGGACTAATTATCTGAAGAGTAATGTTTAAGTGTACTACGCTTTTCATACTACATTAGCACTCCCACAAAAAAAAAAAAAAGTGTCCTTTTTTAAAAACTATAAGGATTCATCATGACTCCACTATTTTGTTTATGATAGTGCCAAAATAGTACGAAAAGTAAAATACACTTACCATTACTCTTATCTGGAAAGTAATGTGGCGCCCCTTCGTTAATCATTGACTTTGGTTCAAACTTGAAGAATATGATGCCCCTTTGTTAATCATTGACTTTGGTTCGAACTTCAAGAATATGATACACGTCACTTTGTTTCTAGTTGCTTCCATGACTTTCGGGAGAATATGATGAAGCAAGTTTTAAGTTAATTCATAAGCATAACCCTGATGGCAAAGAGCACCAAACTCAAACTAAAAGGGTCAATGATATTTTTTTGATCATAATTTTCAATCAGGAGCACTAGATAAACAGAAATCAAGAAAATTGCATCATCTCTCCATGGCACTAGTAAATTACAATCACACCAGCTGTACAAGCATTTTATTGAGCTATCAAACCAAATAAATATACAATTTTCTTTTTCACAAGTAAGACACTATGTTTTATTCCCACAGTAACTTACAAATAGAAAATATACACTCCAAAACCTTCTTCTTACCCCTATATCACAAGAACAAAAACCATTAAATACAAAACTATCCCTTTACATCCAAATTCAATTCAGTTACATCCAAGTTCATTTCAGTTGCCCTCTACTTCATCCTGAGGCTCGGTCGTAATGTCCCTCAACTTTTTGTACATATCCGAACACTCGAGAGCGAACTCTGACAAAGCTCGAAAGAGTTCAGGCAAATTCGACTTCAGGCTCACTACCGACTTCTCTCTTACCTGCTTGCAAGTTCTTCGATATGATTCCTCCTCATTTCTAAGCTTCATCATCAAACTCTCAACTACAGCCTTTCTCTCTGCAACTATTTCATCATCTTGATTTGGATCAGCAGCAGTTGCAGCAGCAACATCATCCTCAGTAGCCGCTGCTGCCGCTGCTGCTTCAGCAGCTGCAGCAGCAGCTGCTGCCTTTTTCTCAGAATATTTATTATACCAATCATCAAAGGCCCGGCTTCTTCTTATACACTCTCTCCGAGTCTCATCGCACTTCTCTTTAAGTTTCAACTCATCAACTTGTATCATAATAATAGTACGAACAACTTCTGCAAATGTATGAATAACGCCTCTTGGCCGATCATCCGGAAGTTTCTCGAGCAAATCGTTCCAAGCTTGAAGCAGCGGTTGGATTTGAGGTTGGATTACTCTTGGAGGTGATGAGACTCTCTCTCTCAAGTTGCTTTCTATTGGGATGAGATTTAGCTTGAGCCAGCTGTTGAGGGCTTGAATGTACTCTCTTTGATGCTTCATTAGACCCTGAAACTGAGCGTGCCATTCTTGAAGGATGCTGTAGAGTTGACGAGTTGTTTCGTGGTGTTGTTCGCTTGTTTCTTTGGGAGAAAGTGATATGTCCAGGTTTCTGAGAGCTAGGGCGATCTTGAGCTGGCTGCTGTGGTGCATGAACATTTTTTCCCACATGGTTGCCATCCTGTGATGAAGGCAGCATGAAACTTGAGGATGCTTGATAAAAGAAGCATAAAGAGTATCTGATTGCCCTTAGGACATAATCAAACACTGCTCCATTTGATATATTCATTTAAGCTAAATCCACATGATAGAAACGAGAGCTTGGATACCAATGCCATGTTAGTGAATTTTCAATGACCCAGCATATAACACAAGAACAAAACACAAAAAATGAGAATAATAGAAATAATAAGGTAATATCCTTTTATACCAATAGTTCACATTAGCCACATATTTCAACTGCTGGATTAGCCTGTACGCCTGGTTATAATCTTTCAAGGCGGTTGCAGGCCGCTAGGTGGAGAAGGCCCTTCAATATCAATTTGGTTATCAAATAGGTTCTAGTATCTAACAACAGTTTAAGAATTAAGTCTTATTATATGCCCAACGTCAATACCTACTGTAAACAGAAGTTGATCATAGACCATGACCATCGCTTCCAGCGGGAAACTGGATTCTCCGTGTAACTCCTAAGATTGATTATTCTTTGAAATGCTCTAGTACAGGATGGAGGTTGATACATATGCTGGATGACCTCTCTGCAAGTTCACTAAAACTTGGATCAACAAATTTGAAGCGCTATTTAGGACGTTCATTGCATCAGGAAGAGATGGCCACCAAAGGTATGCTCATCATAACCTGGAAATGAGAAAATTGTATACGTGGACTACATACCAAGAATGATGCCAACAACTAGAAGAATCAAGTCACAATATTTCGACAAATGGGTCATAGCTGACAAAGTGCCTGGATAATGAAGCAGACAAATAGCAAAGTTATGCAGACAAGGTACCTGAGGGGAAGATTTGTTGATCGATAGGCCAGCTACTAAAGCCATTGGACCTGTTTAAGGATTGGAAGACACTGATGCTTGTGTCAGCTAGGAAGAGTTGAACATCAAACCGAGTATCATTACAGCTTAAGAAGTTGCTTAATCTGTCTGTTTCAAGAGCATCAAATATCAAAATAAAATGTAAAATAATATAAAGATTTCACTGAGCTGGTTACCAGACACAAGTCGATTACTGTAAGCTGGTTCATTAAGTCCATAAGAGCTAAGGAACCATCAAAGAGAAATAGGAAACCCCAAAAAAAAAAGGTTACTTCAGTGGAAAGGGCCCAGAACTATAATATGACCTGTTGTACTATGATGGGAAGCTAAGAAAATGTTGGTTTAGATACTACTATAACAGCAACAACAGTTGGCACTCTTAATAGAATAGCAACAACGTTACAGCTGCAGTCATCACATTGAGTTTTCACCAGGGTATGCCCACTCATAATTATAAACCATCAGAAACAATGGACATGTGAAGATTGGAAGCCACTGTGGCCTCTGTACGAAAAACTGAAAAAATATGGTAAAACGTGAATCTCAAAGTCTCTACAGAAGTGCCATTAAAAATTGTGAAGCGCTTGCATACTTAGCCATGTGGGCTATCTCAAGTTTTATGTACCAACACTAGAAGGTAATATCTGGAGTGATTTTCACACGTTTTAAGTCTCTCCACGGTCAAATGCTGACATCCATGTTCAGTCTTTTAAAGATTCTCCAGTACTAATCACCAAAGAATAGTTCAAGAAACATAAGGCATTTTGAAAATGGAGCACACAAATCACTAATAGAAAAACTACACACCATAATATGTGACAGTAGCAATTTTCTTGACTTGAAACTCACAAAGTACGCAACTTACCCATCAACAAGATCCACTAATTTCGGATAAAGCTGTTTGTCTCTTAGACGGTTGATCTCTGAAACTGTGGAATCCATTGACTGCATATCAACTATGTATCTTGTATGCAAATGACTGACAGCTGCTTTAGTCTTTTCCAGTGTTTCAGGACTGGAACCACGTTTCTTTTGCTTATTCAATAAAGCAACTTTTCTCTGATAATCAATTTTCATTAGCTCACCTGCCTGCACGATTGAAGTTTTGTATCAAGAATTTTCCATCTAAAAATAATATACAATGTAAGAGGCCAAATCACGAAGTCTAAATGGGCAAAGCAATGAACAGAGGAAAGTAAGCATTTCTGTTTATTTAAAACAGCGGGGGAAAAACAAGGCAAGGATTCTCAGCATCTATGATGAAAAAATAGCTTATGATTCTCAGTGTCGTCTGTTTATTTAAAACTAATTACAAGAAGGCAGGGATAACAGCATACATGCATGAGATTCAGTAGCACATCCAAAAACTATACCAGGTGTCTTTCAAGGGAAGGGAGTCCTGTGGACTCATCACGTATAAGTTTAGGCTTAAGCTCAGGTTGATTGATTTAAAGACTATAATTTTGATAATTTGGTACTTTTAATATGGTTGCCTGAAAATTATCAAGAAGGTACCACATTTAAGAGTGGTTACTCAAGGCGGGAGATTGTTACATGTTTTACTGTTTCCTCACCAAGGTTTTAAATAAAAAGGGATGATCCACTGCTCAGGTATCTACCATTAGTTGCTTTATTTGGAAATTGGCACATTAAAAGTACGTCTCTAGAGAAAAGTACAGTAATGCAGTTTTCTAGCCCAAAAGTGATGGAATCAACTGGAAATTAACCGTTAAAGTTTTGAATGGACTATGTAATAGATTGAATTCCTTTTTTTACCCCCTAAATTCTCACAACTAATACCACTTTCCACAGAATGAATTGATTAGCAACATATCATGCTCTACTTGCTCTAAACTTTAACTGAGTAATTACGAAATTAGATATAAAAAGATAACCTAACAAAATCAGAAAGTCTTTTTTTCCCCTGAAAAGAACCCAGGATTAGCTAGTGATATAATGGAATACATAAAATGACAATTAAACAGACATCAGACTGAAACTGAGTGGGGGAAAAAAGTTACCTTCACTTCATCATATAACTTCTTTTCCCATGCTAACATTTTGTCCAGAATAGTAGCATGAGTTTCCAATTCCTCATTATTGAAATCATCTTTTCCATCATTCTCATCTTTCATGCCTTTACATGATCTGTTCCATGTGATAGCTCGCATGACTCTTGCAGAGTGATCAATGTGTCCTGTGAACATGAATAGGTAATAACATAATATTAATAAAGTTGCCAAAAAGAGAGAACATATATGGAAGTAGCTTAGACATGATCAAGAGATAACCCATGAAGCAAGGACAAAAGCAGTCATGAAAACCAATGCCAGTTTGAGTGACATGGAAACCTAACATACTTTTTAAGCAGCCAAATGTTCAATGTAAAAAGCAATAGCTCAAAAGAAAATATTGATTTTTCAAGGTTTTTTTTCTCTTTTATTGTCATGTGGGTGTGTGTACTTACAGAAAATGTTTAGACTGACATGAGCCTGTTACTACTTACACAGCAACAATCTCATACATTATATGGCTTTGAGATTCTTGAACAGTGAACGCGCGCCCACGCGCGCACACATATATATAGAAAAATATGTGTGTGTACATGAGTGTGTCTATATATCAATTTATGCCAAAGTTTCACATAAACTCTTGGGTCCGAAAGAAAGGCTTGCATACATAAATATGATATTTTGGTATCTCAAATTTATGAATGACACTAAAATTTATAATATTTTTGGTATCTCAAATTATATGATATTATGGTGTGTTTGGTTAGAGAGAGTTGGAACAACAAATGTAGATGGTGTTCCAACTCATGGTGTTACAACACTTAAATTTGAGTTTCCAACACCTCTATTTTTTGCTTATTTTGTTGTTGCAACCACATTTTGGTGTTGCAATGACAGCTAACCAAAAAAGACTTGAAATTTAGATATAGTTGGAACAACTTAGAGTTCCGACTACTTCTAACCAAAATAGACCTTTGTATCTTTCCATAGTTGTTTAAGAATCTGCACAGATTTCGAGCTTAATTAGCTGCACTGTTTTAGGGTATGGAGGCAGACAAGACACAGGACAAACAAAATAGGCACCAGAATTGAAGAAACTAAAATCCCCAAATAGATGTTACCTAAAGTTTAACATTGAAATCACAAGTTTCTCCAAAAGAAGTTCGTAAAGTCAGAATTGTCCATAACCTTATTTTTTACATGACAAAAATGCGAGCTGTGTCTTGGATACAGTAAGAAAAAAGTGGTAATTAGGTAACTACTTAAAATGGGTAAGAATAATTATTTCCTTCTTTTAATTGGGAAGGATAGTAGAAGCAAGTAATAACCTCACATTCCTATATGGAGAAAGGGAAAAAGAAAAACTAATTCTTTTGCAACTGCAAAGAACAATTCAATTGTTTGTTTTCATCCAACTTCCTCAGAGTATCACATATGAATTGGACTGCATCCTGTCTCAGATAAAATGCAAAGTGGAAGTCAAAGAAGACTAAGGTTTATACAAAAGTGGTCATCTTCTTAAAGATTAAACCACTCCTACTACTGTTCAAAGGATACCTACTTATGGTTTCTAAGCATAAGAAACTAATTCCAAAAGAAACCATAGAACTGGTTGGTTTCAGATAACAGTTCAGCATTATTCTTTCACATGTCATCCAACTAGAAAATAAGTAAATCCTTGAATCAGCAATCAGGGAGAAAAGTCCAAGGAACTTTGGACATAATTCATGAACAAATAGTCTGCCTGAGATCTCTATAACAAAGAGTACTACACAATTTAAGCTTTTACCTGAGGGAAATAATTGTTATTGTCATCACCCATGTTTCCCAGTAACGTTTAATTAGCAATGGAACACAGTTCTCAGATGAAAAGTTAAAGGGAGGTCAGCTGAGCTTTTACCACTTGATATTAATTAACCTCAATCCTCTGCCAGTAAGTTTACTGCTTACCTAATCTAATTAGAAGATGAATAAAGGTACTTTCTTTGTTATGGTGCTCAAGCTCATACAAAGCACTGAGCTGCAAATGTTTCCTAAACAAGGGGAGGGTTTAAGTAAAGTTTGTCACCTCCATCTATTACCAGCTGAGTATGCGTCAATTTCAACCCAAAGAGAACATTAATCACTATTCTAATGTGCCTTTCCATCAAGGCCAAGTAACTCCTAGCTTTCATACGATAATCATTCAGTGCAGCAGCTACAATTGGTTACAAACTTTTTTCCCCAAAATAATTATGTTAAAGTAGATTCTCATACCTAATAAAAAGAGTTCAAACAAAATGAGAAATATCTCTCTTAACACCCGGATAATATATGGTTGGAACCATAGCTATTTTTGTGAATATAATTGGGCAATCTCTCCCAACTCTCCTCAGTAGGAGCTGAAATCTAAGGAGTACAGACAAGCAAACGCAGCATGACACAAAATGAAGCTCCAACGCGTAAACGATTCTAAAACTCTACGCACAAAAGATTCTAAAACTCTACGCACAAAAAGACAATGACAAGTAATAATTCCCGTATCAGACCTGACACTGCGTCTGACATGACTCGGCTTGACAAGGAATTCTGCATAGCCTGACACAGGCTACTCAACCCTCAATATCAAAAGTTCATCAGGAAGATATCAGCAGTCCTTTTTGGCTGATGCAAGCCATGTAGATTTCTCCTATGGTAGTTTGGGCTAATTGCAGATAGACCCCAATACTATCATCAGATTGAACTTACTTCCCCTATAGTTCTATTGTTGCAGACAGACCCCCTGATTTTTTTAAATAAATTTTTATTTATTATTATTTTTAGGACTAACGTATCTATCTGCAACAATAGGCTTTCACTGAAGGATCTATTTGCAACCATAGAATTCTTTCTGGGGTTCTGCCTGCAACAATAGAGCTATGGGTAAAAAGGACAGGTCTCCCTTCTACAATTATCATTCCACGTTTATCAATAACAACCCAACCTATAGAAATATAACCTTGAACTAAAAGAGAAAACAGAGAAACATCAGTCTCACCTCGATTATCAGCGAAATTTGAGTGATAATGCATCCTCGTCGCCTCCAACATCTTCGAAACGTCATGAGCACTCTCTGACGCTTTCAAAAAATGATCATCAATATCATCAAACACCTTCTTAACATTCACACTATTCCCCACTCCCCTGCCCCTCTTCCCCTCTCCCCCCACCATAACCGCCGCCTGCTGCTGAACCCTCTGCTTCCTCGCCGGCTTTGGTGCCGGCGGAGGAACCTTAACTTCCGGCTGGGGAGGCGGCAAGGTCGGCTCCGGCGGCTGCTCAATAACCACCTTCTCTTTCGCTTTTGGAATTTGCTCGGTCTCCTCGGGTTCAGGCTGGCTTAAAGAAGGACCGGGCATGTGATCAGTGTTAAAGATATAATCACCGAGCCAAACCGGCGCGGCCTTCTCCGCCGCTGGCGGCGGCGGCTGCTGCTGCTGCTGCTGCACAGTAGCCACCGGCGGAGGACGAGCTTCGTCGTTGTTGCTGGTGCTGCTTCGGCGGCGGCGGGGCTCATCGCCGGCGCCCTCATCCTCATCATCAGCATCCCCGTCCTCCTCTTGGATGACGTCATCCGCCGGAGCTTTACTGGCGGCGGCGTGCTTGCTGTTAGGTATAGCGAACTCCGGCATGCTCGCCGCCCGCTGCAGCCGCGTGAAGTCGGGGAGCGGCGGGGGCGGCGGAGGGAGCGGAGCGTCGACCGGCGGCTGGACGATCGTCGCAGCCGCCGCAGGGTTGGACGATGATGGCGAGGGGATCGATGACGAGGCGGGCTGGGGGTTCTGAGCTGATGATGACGAGGGAGGGTTGGCGAAGAGGTGGGCTTCGGAGTGGGCGTAGTCGGCGAGGGCGGCGCCGGTGTTGCGGAGGGAGACGGCGTAGGCGGAGTGGGCGGCGGCGAAGGCGTTGCGGGAGGAGAGGGCTTTCTTCATGAACTCCTTGCGATCCTTGCATCGGGTCACTGATTCCTCGCTCTCGATCTTCGATTGGCCGCAGCCCATCGCGATCGGAGACCGAAAAGATCGATTCTTGGGTCGAAAGATTGAGATTCTTGATGAAGAAGTTGGTGGAGAGTTTGGAGAGTTTGTCGAAAGCGCGTTTGGGGTTTTTGAGGGGAGGAATGAAAAGCAGGGGCAAAAGGTGAGGGGGGGAAAGAAATGGAGGCAAAAGTTAACAGTCGGCTTGTTGGGGGCCACCACTGCGATTGCTTAGCCTGCTTGAAGAGCCAACATGAATAATTGATGGGCTCAATTTTCATAATCCAGTATCGGTCCTCGCATGTTTCAAAATTTGCTCATGAGTCCCTCAAGTCTTGCTAAGGGGTTTTCGCAAATTGGTGATACATTGGGCTCTATGACTTAAATCTCCGAATCAGAGCAAGATTTGAAAACTAGACCCACTTCTAGTAGTTTCCATATAGCCCAAGTCGGATAGGTGAGTAACTTAGGAAAATCACCTTATTTAGGAATTTTAGAAGGAAAAAAAAAAAGGAGAGGGGGGCATTATTCTTATAATCGAGGTTAAAGTATAACCAGATTCAAGAGTAATAATAGAGGAGAGAGTTTCATAATCTTTGTCCGTTTAAAAGACTATAATCTTGTTGGTAATAGTGAATTGATTTTAATCTTATGATTTTCTCATTGAAGGTTTCAACTTAATTCTTGTATCTGATTCTTTTTTTTTTTTGTATTGTGTTTACAATATTATTTGTAAGTTTTGAAATCTATACTACTCTATAAAAATCTTTATGAGTTAGACAAAAGAGAAGGAATGAAAAGAAACTTCTCTCTCTCATAAAAAACACTTCTAAACTCTTTTGCCACAAGCCTTCAACCAACTGAAAATTTTCAACCACACCAACCAAAAAAATTCTAAATTAGAGATTTAAAAAGGTGGGGACTAAAAGCACTAAAGTATTTTTTTAACTAATATTAAAATTTGTAAAAGAAAATTTTAATTAATATGCAATGGTCGAGAATATCTCTTAAAGACGAGTTTTTTTGGAAATTGATAGAGAAAGTCTTTTAATATTCAATGGAGTATAGTGTAGAAAAAAAAAAGAAAAGTAGGATACAAAGTCATAGGCATAGCTGAAAAATCTCTTCACCACATAATTAAGTATAAAAAAAAGAATGTTAACAGTTTAAATATATTAATAAAGAAACATAAAATTAAGGAAATGATATTATGCTAAAGTTTACCCCTAACTCTTGGTTTTATCTAGTGTAGAAATTACTTTTTTCTAAATTAATTTTCTATTAGTCTTTTTGAAGCTACATTATTTCTTATATCATGTGCACTATGCTTAATGCACATACAATTTAACTAGTCCTAACAAATTGATTGCTCAGGGAGTCAGCGATAGGGGTGCATTCGGTCCGGATACGGCTCGGATATGATGCTTACCATATCCATGTCCGCTTACTCATTTCGGATACGGATACGGATAC
>JBAKGM010000081.1:16893493-16907251 GCA_037177215.1 Asparagus racemosus | reverse complement strand
CCTAACAATAAGTTATAGGAAGTCTCTGCGTCAATCACATAGCATGTGACTTCAGACTTCAAATCTCCCATTTAGCATTTCACTAGGATTTTACCAAGCGGCCGAGACCCGCTGGTGTTAAATTCATAGATAGTGGTGCCTATTGATGCCAGCTTACTGGCAGGAATCCCGAGGCTATACATGAGGCGCAAGGGCATGATGCTCACAGTGGAACCCGGATCGACTTAGATCCAGTTGACTTCACTGGAGCCAATGTACCCGGTAAAATAAAGTGGCTTGTCGTGCTTCGAGTTCTTCGTTTGCATGTCCTTGTTAGTAAAGGTAATGCAGGGGAGATGCTTGGTAGCAATGTTGCATTGTTAGACAGAAGACTTTGGCTCTTCGGGAGCTCGCTTGATTTGAGTGAGGAAGACCTCAGAGTCAACCAGGGCCTCTTGTAAAGCTTCTCGGGTCTCTTTTGATAACCACAACAGCTCGTAAAGCATTATCCTCACTGGGATGTTAGCCAATTGGGCCATGACATCGAAGCAATTCGGGGAGTTCGAACTTCCTAGTTTGTCTCTTCCAATCGGGTGATTGAATCGAGACTGCTTTGGGAGGTGAACCTCCTGAGGTTGCTTCTCCTTCAATTTGGCCGCGTTCTCCTTGGCAGCCACCTATTGCTGTGCCTTTTTAGCACACGTAAGGGGAGTTATCACCACCCCCTGCTCTGTCAGCGTCTTGGCATTCGGGTCAGCAACTTCAGGGTACTTGTACCTGTACTCGTATCCGCTCCTAGTGGCAATGACTTTAGGTTCTTCTCTAGAGAGCTAGAATGTCACCATCTGTTCATCATCCTTTTCCAGTATTACTGAAGTGGAATGACATAGTTTACCCTTGCCTTTTGATTTCTTCCCAGATGAAGAAGCCACCCATTGATCATCTTCGAGCAGGTTAGGGTGGACGTAGAGAATCTTGCCATTCGAGGTAGTGTGCGGTACAAGACCCTTTTCATGCTGCCCGCGAGGATCATCATTCACTGTCTTCACCCCTACTTTGATGACGGGCTTTGGTTCAAACCATGTTAAAGGTACAGACCCCAAGTTGATGGATACCGCGTTCGCCCCCACCTTCTTCTCTTTCGACGGCTTTAGAGTAATGACTCCCACATCAATCAAGGCTTAGATTTTATCCTTGAGATAGTAGCACACCTTCGTCGGGTGGTGCACTGCCCTGTAGTACGCACAGTATTTTGGATCCGTGACCTTATTGACCTCCTCCCGGTTCATAATCGGGGGCAGCTGGATCTTATTGTTCTCCAGGAGGTATTTGAAGATCTCGGGAACCTCATCATCCTTGAAGGAGTAGATTTTGGGGAATCTTGAACCAGAGGGCTTCTGTTGCTGCGGCCTCTGCTGCTATTGGGGCTGCGATTGTTGCGGCGCCTGCTGTTGTGGCTGTTGCTACAGTTACAGCAGGAATGTTTAGTTCGCGACTGCCATTCTCGCCTGCTCCTTGCCTTTGCTGCATGGGACGAAATTTCATTTAGGAGCTTCTACCGCCGGCTAGCCTCTTTCTACCTTCTTCCTCTTGAGGAACTGTTCGGCTTGCTCCCCATGCACCTTCAGATCCTTCTAAGTATTGGAGGGCGTTGTTCCCATTACTTCCAGAACATCCAATGAGAGATTGTTGTCGTAAGTTTGGAGGATAAACTCCTCAGTTATGGGGTCTCGACAATTCATCACCTTGTTCCAAAACTGTTTGACGAAGGAATCAACCATTTTCCCGTCATTTTGCTTCTCATTTAAGAATGTCCAGATGGATATCTCAGTGTCGTCATCGAAGAAGTTCACAAGAAACATGGACTCCATGTCATCCCAGCTGTTAACGCTCCCTGGTTTGAGACGGCGGTACCAATCGAAGGCAGCTCCTCGAAGGGTGCTAATGAATGACCAAACCATCAAGGGCTCGTTTCTAAAAATAACCCCCAAGTAGGATTTGAAGTAGATCAGGTGTTGGGTGGGGGACCCCTTTCTGTTGAACAGTGTGAAATTAATCAAACTGAACTTCAACAGATATGGGATTGACTCCCACTCTCTTGGGTACGGACACGGTATTCCAGTTTTCTTCACCTCTTGAGCGGAGATCAAAGTGTTGATCTTACTCTCGAGGTTCTTTATCTTCTCCTTCTCAGGAACGGCGATATTGCCACTGGCTTTCTCGTGATTACCCCTAGCATTTCGTTCGTCAAGGGGTTGTCCGGTGCCACGGTCTTCCTCCCCGTCTGTATCGCTGTCAACTTGATTGACGTTGTTGCGATGACTGGATTCACCTTGGTGGTTTGTCAATGCTTGAATTTGTTGGTCATACATTTCTCTCATCTGCTACATGGCCATTTCCATCTCGAACTTGAAGTTCTCCTTCTGTTTGGCCATCGCTTCTTCGAGCATTTTGGCCACCTGTTCGGCATTGATCATGAGCACTTCATGAGGTTGTCCCTTGCTGGAAACTATGTTATCAGAGGCTAGTGCAGAGTTGGCATCTGACACTTCATCATCTGACGGCAACCCCCTTAAGATCTTATCATAATTGGATCGCTGAATAGTTTCGATCTGCAAACGAGTTATTTGGTCGGATGGTCGGGGACCAGCACGAGTCGACGTCCCTCTGCCTGTCATGTTGTTGGTGACTCTCGGCAATTCATTGCCTTGAGACACAAATCTTTTCCTACAGAAGTGTCTTGATCTGTTCTTTGGCATTTCGGCACCAAGTCTGTCAAAGACTGACACCCTCTCTGGAGTTGCTTTGTTGCAGTTGCACTCCGATAGCACTGCCTTGATCAACTTGGAACCCAGGCAATGTGCAGGCTTCTCAAGAGAACTCCTCTTTCAAATTCTGCTCGTACCCCCAACATGATAGTACAACTCATCGGCATGAATGCCAGAGCAACCCATCGTGTGTTGGCACGACTTCTCAGGTATAACATCATCGTCATCGGATGAAAACATCTCCTTCTGAGGACGGACTGCTTTATCAAAGCTGTCAAAAGTGACTCATCTCGACGTTCGCCTGTGGGGGTGTGAAGTCTCGACGAACTCTTGGACTTTGATTCTCAGTCCGGTGTGTAAAGCTGCAGGGTTCTTCCTGTGCTTGTTGAGGTGGGTTCTACCTCCTGCATTAGGAGTGATCCATGATTTCCTCAGTGGACCCATGCATTCTTTGATCAGAATTTTGCCACGATCATCTTGCAATGGGCCGAGGCACTCCGTGATTGTTGGCTTGCTAGTTGAAGCAGGAACCAGCTTAGCTAGGAGTTGAGATGTGGACGCCGGAGGTGGCCTCAGCGCCGGGGAAACTTGAGCTAGGGCGCCAGCGAACTTTGGCCTCGATGTCGGGGAGACTAGAGTTCGGGCACCTGCAAAGTTTAGCCTCGGCGCCGTGGAAATTAGAGTTCGGGCACCTGCGGAGTTTAGCCTCGGCGCCGTGGAAAGTAGAGTTCGGGCACCTGCGGAGTTTAGCCTCGGCGCCATGGAAATTAGAGTTGGGGCACTGGCAGACTTTGGCCTCGGCACTGGGGCAGTTATAGTTGAGGTGCCAGATTTCGGCCTCCAAACTTGGTAGATTTTTAGTGGCTTTGTGACCACCTCTTCCTTCTTCAATTTGCAGGCTTCTTGCCCCAAAGCCTGTGCATGCACAAGGAGTGCGCAGCGCTTCCAGATACGCTCCTCGAGTGTTGAACAGTTCCACTTGACTCAGACCCATTCGTTTGTTGACGGCTTGGCAGGGATGCTAACCGTCTGAGGCTGAAGCCTCTAATTCAACCTGGATCTTAGATCCATCTCATAGCGGATCCCATCTGTTGATTGCAGCGTCTTGATGAATCGGCGCGCCATTCTTTGGCACCGTCGCTGTCGGGCTCTCTTCAAGAGTGCAGGCACGCCATCGGCGGTCATCTCTAGTGTCGGGGGAATAGAGGCTGCGGGCGCCGAGGGGAAAATACTACTGCCTACAAATTTGGTGGCATCGGGGCTGGAATCTTCTTCCTAGGACTCAGCATCTGAGGCCCAACAGATCTTCCTTGCAGTGGAGATCCTTCTAGACTTGCAGGGAGAGGCAAATCTAGATGAGGAGGAGAGATACTCCTCGAACTTCTGCTGGTCGAACTCGTATTCGACCTCTTCCTCGACCAAGATATGGATCCGCAGTTGCGACACGACGATCTTAGATCTGAGACCGTTGGCTCTCACTGTGGTCGCCAGCTTGTTCGCGGGGAAAGTTGTTTTGATTTCCATTGATAATTCTATTACAAACTTCGATGGTTTACAACGAGATTTAAATAAAAAGATCACCTTTTTATAAGGCTTACAATGAAATATTAAAAAAGATTACAACTTTTCACTGTTAATTGAACAAACACAGGATCCGTTCGTCGGATCCTCACTTGCGTGGGTTCTTGGCCTGTGCTGGGGACTCTCTTCTGTCTGTGGACCGTCACATGATTAGATCCAAGTCAAGATTTATGGGGTTAAGGAGAATATTTCACGAAGAAAATAGATCACCTGAAGCAAGTTAAATCGACCAAGCGAAATCACAGCTCTTCTCAGGATCAAGACTAAGCTTAGATCTGGAGGGAATTGACGTAGATCTGATCTGGATCTCCTCCAATTCTTCTCCTTACTACGTAGATCTAAGTTGAGACGAGTTCTTCGTGCACACGAGATATAGATCTAAATTTTCACCTTTGCAAAAGGTCAGATCTGTGCCAAAAAGTCTTGCTCTGTGCAAAAAACCCCAGATCCAAAGAAAATTGCCAGCCTTGACAAAACATTCCAGCCCTTGACAACTAAGGACCCCCCTCTCTAATTATAGGAGAGGGGGTGTTTTGGCTTGGTCTTGGCCGAGTTACCTTGGCCAAGACCGAGCTGTCTCGGCCAAGGCCGAGTCATCTCGGCCTTGGCCGAGGTGCCTCGGCCAAGGTTGAGTTGCCTCAGCCTTGGCCGAGCCGCCTTGGCCTTGGCCGAGCTGCCTCAGCCCCCGAGCCCTCGTAGCCCTATTTTGGTGTCTTTTTTTGAGTCTGGCTTATCCGGTCACCTCGATTCATGAACTCGGTTGATTGTCTCGTCGATACCAGGGTCCAATTGACTTAGTCCCATCGACGTTTGAGTCCGGTTGATTCTGTCTCGTCAAAACTCACTGATCTAAAGCTTCATCGTTGGATTTATTCCACGATTCGTCACTTCATTGACTTACATGCCTCACCGATCCACTTCATGCGTTCGTCGACTCGCTTTGTGCATTTTGCAGTGTGATTACGTCATCAGCGGTTTTTGGTCACATCGTCGGATGGGTCGTCAATCGCCAATCCGTCGTCACGAGTCACGTTCGGGCACTTATAGGCAATATTTTACGCCTACAGTATCTAAAGAGCTGCTCATAAAGTCATCAGATGCTGGTTCGGTATGTGGTTCAGCTTCAGGAGAGACGTAACCAAGCCCATGCTTAGTTCGACTGTAGTTATCAAACACTTTGCCTTTTGGTGTAAAGGGGATCCAAGGGACTCGTAGCCCACTATTGAAATCCAACCCTTATTTTGCAGTAAAGTTATACCCCATCTTCACCATGATCTGTTGAGACTGCTAGCTATATCGGGAGAATTCTAGTGTTGCTTTCGTCTCTTTGTCGGTATTCAATAAATGAGATCGTTTCTCAACTTTTCCGAAGAAGATCAGATCCAATGTGTTCCCTCTAGGCGGAATTGTGAAAGTAACGTCTTCTGAATTGTTCAGCAGCTTGAGAGAGGAGTATGATTCGCTTATTGGCATATGTAATGCTGGTTCTAAAGCTAGTTTGGCCATCAGAGTCTCAACTCCTTAGTTTTCATACTCAGAGTTTAGAGAGTAGCCATAAGCAAACTCTTCTTCATTAAAGATCTAATTGCCTTGATTTTCGGCAGATTGGTCGATACATAGGTCCTCTAGGGTAATAACAAGTGGATCTCTCTCCTAGATAGAATCATCAATAGGATCTAGCTCAACATCTGCTTCATTACTGCTATCCTCATTATTGGGAAGGACAATCTCAATTGTGTGATTTTCATCATACAACAGAGAGTCCATGAAGTAATTCTCCAACCCCTTGAAAAGATGCCTTTTAGCTTCGACTCTCTACTGAACCCCCTGCTCATCAACGTATTTGAAACATTAGTGAAGTGTTGAAGGAACGAGCTTGTTGGAGTGAATCTAAGGTCATCCGAGCAGAAGATTGTAAGGTGTTTCGACGTCAATGACATAGCAAGTCACTTCTGTCTTCAAATCTTTGATCTGACATTTAAGTCAGATCTTCCCAAGAGATCAGCTACTGCAGGAGTTAAAGCCAAAGTCTTTGAGAGTTTATGAAGGGGGATTCCCAGAAAGCTCAATAGTCTTCGTGGAATTATGCTCAAGGCAGAGCCTGAATCGATATGTATTCTCTCGACCCTTGACGAACCTGTATACCCAATATAGTAGGGGTCAGTTGTGATGATGATTCTTGACAAGCATGTCCTTCAGAGTGAAGGTGATGCAAGACGTCTGCTGTCGGCATTAATAGCATTGCTCAGGACCTTCGTCTTGAGGAGGTTCAGTCAAGTGTGCGAGGAACGCCTCACTGTTGTTCAAGGCTTCTTTCAAAGCTTCTCTTGTATCCTTTGACAAATTTAAAAGTTTGTACAAAGTAATACGGGCAGGAATATTAGCAAGTTGAGCCATGATGTCATATTTAAATGGGGCCTTAGGGTCACTTGGAGGACGCTGTAGGGCCTTATCGAACCGAGTCTCCTTTTGCTTGGCCAGTTAAGATTGTTTGGACGTTCCTGGTTAATTGTAATCCTTTAAGTAATCTTTATCAGATCATGCCCCCGTTAGGGCCACTTTCTCATCCTTTGAATTGGTGAGTGAAGTGACATGCATAGATTCCTCTCCAATGATCGTGGAGATGATATTACAAGTCTTCATCTTAGATTTAGACTTCGAGAGAGTCTAGTCTTCACCTTGAAGAAAGTCGGGATGCACCCACATTATTTCCCCTCTCGCTGTAGTAAGAGGAACTAAACCTCAACTTCACTGTATTTTGTTGGTCATAGTTTACCACCTCCATCCTTACAGTAGGAATGGGAACAACACAATCTTGGGCTTGAATCTCTAGCATGGAGACGAACTGAAGTGTTACCATGTTAGCAGTGACCTTCTTCTGCTCAGGTTTGTGCTTGAGGATCCCTGATTCGACGAATGTCTGGATCTTATTCTTGAGGATGTAGCAGTTCTTTATCGGATGCCCTAACATCCTATGATAGAGACAATAATTAGGGTCGTTAGTCTTTCCGACTTCTTCAGGGCGTCTAGCTTCTGGGAGCTTCAGGAGATTCCCTTTGTTGAGGACATGGAAGATGGTGACTGTATGTTCATCTTTGAATGAGTAGTTGCGCTGGAAGTTCTTCCTTACTCCTCTTTGTTGGTTGTTGTCAGAATTTTAGACCCCAACTGTGAAAGTCTCTTTGGCTTTCGGTTGTGACGTCCGCCCTTACTTGCCCTTGTTGCCCTTAAAATTGGTGCGGGTCTCAAACTTGTTGAAACACTCTAATGATTTTTCAGCTATCTCGGCTAGTTCCATCAAATCCTTCCAAGTGTGGGCAGTGACGGCACCCATGTGAGCTTCAATTTTCGCCAGAAAGTTATGCCGACAATTTTGTAGCAACATCGGTAGAGGCATATCTTGACATCGCAATGTCAAGTTGAGGTACCATTCAATGTATTCTCTGACCATCTCATTCTTGCTTTGTTTCTCAGAGAGGAGCTTGGCCATGGTAACATCGGATTGTTTCTCGTGGAATTGTGAGAGGAACTTAGATTCTAAATCCACCCAAGATCTGATTGAACCTTCGAGCAAGTACTAAAACCAATCAAAGGCTACCCCCTGAGGGATTATAAATGATGATTTTATTCCTTTGAGGGAATTTTGATGAGGGGTCACCCCAATTCTTGGCTTCTAACGAGGAAGCATAGCGAGCATCGCGAGACGCTTTAAATCGAACTCCTAAAGGAGTCGATGACTGAAGCCTGAGATTAAATGTGTTAACATCTTGATCTTCGCTCGAGGCTGGAGTCAGATTTCCTTCGCTTTGGTAAAGTTCGTTTAGCTTCCAGCTAAGCTCAAACTCCCTTTAGCGAAGGTGGCCTTTCCACACGCGGAGGTCGCTTTGGACCTGAGATTCATTCTATGACGAATTCTTCAGCAACTGCGCACAATTGCCGTTGAAGAGCTCATGGAGATAGATTCCTCAAACTTTTCTTGATCAAAGTCAATGATCAGCATTTTAGTAAAAGACTCAAGGGTCTTAGATCAGCATTTTAGTAAAAGACTCAAGGGTCTTAGTGTCAGTTTGGGACACAATCTTTACGTCGATTGAGAAAGAAATCCCCAGCGGAGTCGCCATCATGTTTTGAGTCTTTAATATTGCAATTGATGCAGATTACAATAGAAGAGATTACAAGTGAAATAAAGGAAAATTTTATATTTCCTAGAGTTCTTTTTTGTGTGCCGGTGGAGCATGAATCTTGTACTCCATTGACGAATTGACTAAGACGATAGATCTTCTACTGATTGTGGATTGCTTGGAAGTTAACACAGTCTTCTCTTAGCAATATCGCTCGAGGAGCTTACGAATGTGTGTGTAGTTGTTATTTTTCTGAATCTCTTTAAAATGAATGATCTCCTCTCCTTTTATAGGCTAAAAGAGAGAGTTAATGGCCTCTTTAATTGTGGATTAAGTTGCCATTAAAGTTGGAGATAATGGGGGGCGGTTATCCCCTAAAAATAGCTCTAAAATAGCTATCAGGCAGACTTCGTGACCTTAGCGAGGTCCACTGAAGACGTGGGTGAAGGTCGCTACAGTTGCAGGCGTGAGTCGTCTTGAACGTGGATGTGCCTTCTTCGGAAGTGGATGACTCAGTCCACTTGAGCGGATGTGAGCAGATTTCATCAATGAACCTCACTAATGGGCTCAAATTTAACACAAAATTCACCTCTTGGTGGGGCTCGCTTAGGCGATCTTCGCTGCAGTCCATTGTGTACTTGACTTTGAGCCTGTTCGAAGTGTTTAGCCCATGAGCGTACACTTCTTGGATCCAGGCTAATCATCAGTCTTAGTGAAAATATATTTTGACCGCCTACGATATTCATAAGTAAACCCAAGGCACGTACCAAAGAGATTAGTATCCAGTCAGAGTAAAATCAAGACATGAAGCTGAGTCATCTATACCTGGTCTTCACCGACTCTAAGCCCTAGGTGTCATATTCATGAATAAACCCAAGGCACTACCAAAGACCTTGGTATCCACTTGGAGTAAAACCAAGGTATGAAGCCGAGTCATCTTGACCCGGTCATCAGGGACTCTAAGCCCTTGGTGTCATATTCATGAATAAACCCAAGGCACGTACTAAGACCTTGGTGTCAACTCGGAGTAAAACCAAGGCACTAAGCCAAGTCATCTCGACCCGGTCATCACCGGCTCTAAGCCCTTAGTATCATATTCATGAATGAACTCATGGCATGCACCAAAGACCTTGGTTTCTACTTGGAGTAAAACTAAGGCATAAAGCTGAGTCATCTGGACCCGGTCATCACTGACTCTAAGCCCTTGGTGTCATATTCATGAATAAACCACCAAACACCTTAGCACACAGCCAAATCTTCTTGATCCGGTAATCACTCAAAGATGTGCTTGTGACCTTGGTGCCCCTTCAGTCTAAACGCAAGACCAGTAATTAGGTTATTATCACTCTATCACAAGTTATAGAAATTCTAAAATATAAGAACGCAACTATGCATGAATAACGAAAATGTATAAATCAAATCAACAAAAAGAATTCTTTTTCATTCATCCATCAAAAGTAATTACAATACATCAAAAGTATTTATGATACATCAAAAAAAGAGAAGAAAAAAGAGGGGATACATCAAAGCTCCTAAGGAGCAGAACCAGGAGCCGGAGCCAGACTCAAAGGTGGGGCATGAGTAGTACCCAGAGCTATAGTAGGATCTGCAGGAGGAGTAGTCGGCAGAAGAGCTAGCTGGGGGTCCAACGAGACATCATGTTCATCACCCTCCCCCGATTGACTCACCCAGCTCTCACCATCAGAGCCTCCTTCAAAACCTTCGTCGTCGTCATCCCCGTTCTCACACTCTAGTGTGAGCCCACCTCCTCTTTGCTCAATCTCCTTGAGAGCATCAAGGCATTCACTCACACGAGCAGGGCAATTGAACTACTTGGGATGAGACTTAAGTTTGGGCAAGAGCTACTTCATGAGGTAGTCAAACCCGACCTTGCAAGCCAACGCCTCCTCCACCTTCTTGAGAGTGTCATTGTGCTAGTTCTCAATGACCTCGAATCGGTAGGCTTCGGACTCCAATTGGTCGATGTGACCTTGCAGTGCCTGTGTCTCGGAGAGCAGCAACTCGCATTGTTGCTCAACTTCTAGAGCCACATGGGTGGCCTCCTGCCTCAACCTTTCTTGCGCAGCCTCCTCCTCTTTCAGCCGAGTCTTCATCTCCTCGACATCTAGGTGCGCTAGTCGAGCCTACTCATAGGCATCATTCCTCACCCGAGTCTCGACCTCCACCTTCTCCTTCAGATACCTCACACTGTCACCAAGATGATAGAGTTCCTCCTAAAGCTTTTGGACCTCCCACTGGGCCTCAGAAAGCTAGGCCGACCGTTGGTTACATGAGGTGAGCAGACCCTTGATTTTCTCGTCTCACATCTCCACCTCTCCTTCCAGCCAGCCCTGACCTCTCCTCAGCACAACGAGCTCACTCTCTTTTATTGTCACCCTCAAAGTATTGGCTTCCCGAGCAGCCTTTTGAGCCTCCATCTCCTCTAGGAGCTTGAAGTAACGCCCCTATGCATGCACAAACCAAACATATAGTTCATGCTCCATGAGAACTCCCCTGAGCAAATAGCTCTTAAGGGTTTGGTGGAGACCAAAACTCGGCATCTTGGCAAGAATTTCATCATCACGGGGCAATAGAAACTACTCTAATGCCCTGGCGTGGGTGGTCCTGGACTCCAAAACCAACCCCCTCTTGTCAAGCCAACGCTTAGGGATGAACTACGTCTCCTCTGAAGCCTCTTGTCGTACCAAGCATGAGCTTCTATGGACCCTGTCATCAGCATCCTCTGCTCCTCCCATCTAGCTTGAGAGAGCTCGTCAATGTGGTGGGGAAAACGGCCACTCAAAATTTGCCTCTTGAACCACCTCGGTAATGGGAGCCTCTTCAGCAGCCAGCTCCTTTTAGGGTCACTAAGCACGCTCAATGGGTGCAACTGACACCCCCCCCTCCTCCGTCTACACTGTAGCCCCATTGGGCTTGGCCGTGAGAAGATTGTCACCTCCAGCAACCTGCGCTGGGGATTCGTCATCCAAAACAACAATGTCAAGGAGGCAACCCAGGGAGTCCCTTAGGTCAGAAGAGAAGGAGCCTCACCTGCTGGCCCGGGTGCAGCTTCACTTGCTTGTTGGGGAGAGGCTTCACAAGACTGCCGAGTCATCACCTCTTCCCCTTGCACAGGAATAGGTGAGCACACCTCTCCTTCAGCCCTTACTTTCTTCGAGGACTCAATGCCCCTTGATAGGCCCTGACATTTCACCCTCCTCCTCCACTTCTTATCCAACCTCTTAGCCTAAGCCATGGTCGGACTTGAACTAGCCAATCGAGCTGCTATCTCAGCTGCGTTGGCCGTAATCTGCTCGGCCTTCTCTGGGCCTAGATTTGGTCAGAGGCACTTTTGGGGCCTTGCTGAAGGCCCACCTTGGGAGGCCTCGGGTCCCTCCAGTCACAAAGCCAAAAGAGCAACCCGAGTCTTGTCTTCTTTGGTTGGACGAGTACTAGAGATGTCGATAACTCGCAACACCGAGGCCAAAAAGATTCTCTCTATGGCAAGATCCTGTATAAGGCTAGATCTCGTCCAACCCACATCTCTCCAACTCTGAAAGAGGGCCTACCTTCAGAGTATCCTTCTTTATCTCTAGCCAAGTAGAGCAAGCCAAAAGGGTGTCGGCACCGAAGATAAAGAAGAACCAATCTTTCCACTCCTTGTGGGACTCAGGAGCATTGGGACCAGGTTGAAAGTCCTCGTCATCTACAAATAATAATGGCCCTCATTCTTGGCCACTTTGGCACAAACCAGGTGGCTAAGGATCTTTAGCGTGGGCTCTACACCCACTCGGTGGCAGATGACGATAAAGCCGATGAGGGAATTTGGCTTCAACTGTGACGGTGAGATCCCTAAGACCTCAAAAATGCATCTGAGAAAAGGGTGAAGCAACAAGTGCAGACTGAACTCCAAGTGGTGAAAATAAAGCTGACTAATATTCCCATTGTGATGATAGACCGACTAATCCTTCAACGATGCCGATAGAGTAAGCGCTCGAGGGATGTCGAACCGATCATAGTAGCTCTCAAGAAGCAATGGGAGCACCTTGGAATGGAACTCTCAGAGCAAAGAGATCCTATCTTCATTGAGAGTGGGGACACTTGAAGCAGAAGAAGCCATGGTTTCCGGCGATAGAAATTGGAGCGAATCAAGAGAGATGATCGGAAATTGCACAAGCACAGCAAGCAAAATTCTAGGGCTTGAAGAATAATAGGCCAAGTAAAACTAGAAAAATAGGTGTATGTATAGGTGAGGGGTGGACACATGGCATGATGTGAATGATGGACTCTGCTATCGAAGGACGGCTGAAAAGACACATGTAATTCGAAGTGACCTCTCAGTAATCAAAACGATTCCCCCAATAACCGTCGCACGATCTCTTCTGATGTCACAACATCACATCGATAGCAACCCATCAATTCCCCCTCATTAAATACGCTTCAGATTCCTAGGAGACAATTTGAATTTCACTCGGACCCAGCAACCCAGGTTCAAGCGAAAAGAGCGAAGGTTGTATCACAGAAATTGCTAAGTGTAAACCACTTTTGAAAAGGTGACACGTGTCTCAATTATCAAACTTGAGCATCATAACACCGGCTCCCCTCCTTAATGTGCCTTGAGATCCAAGACAAAAGGCATCCTCATTCAGACTCTCTCGTAGGACGGAGATGAAAGGCGTCTCGACTCAGACTCTCTTGGAGGACCGAGACGAAAGGCGTCATCACTTGAGGTTTTCCTCTAAAGCCAAAGGCGTCCTCTCTTAGACTCTCTCGAAGGACTAAGATGAAAAGCATCTTGACTCAAACCCGGCAATGTATCTCGAACCATGAGAGAACCTATCTGCTTCGTCTTCCCCAGCAATGTCAGCTAGTCACCCTCGCATGGGATGCTTGGTTAGAGCCGACATTACATCCCCATCAAAGTCATAATGACTCCTCAGACCACGCCAGCACTTTAGCCATTTTGTCGCCAACGCATTAAACATGAGGATGACTCGGACCACTGGCTACCAACGCGTGTAAAGTGTCAGCTGACTAAGCTGACCGCATGAACCTGGACGAAGTTACTCAGATACCCTTTCCGGCTCACTATAAATATGCATATTGTCTTCTACTAATAATCATATTTTTATTATAATTTTATACCCTCATCATCTATATTATATAAATAAACATACCACTAATAATTATTTTTATCTTAATTTGCAAGTTAATGAAGAAATAATGAATAAAAGCCCAAAAGACTCAAACTACCTGATTTTCTACCATTTATTGAAGCCCAAATATAAAGAAAAAAGAGGGCCCAAGCA
>JBAKGM010000081.1:16882323-16893393 GCA_037177215.1 Asparagus racemosus | reverse complement strand
AAAATTACCGCGTGTGATTATAATAAAACCACCGCTATAGCTTTCCTCTCTCAAATTTGAGATAGGCTCTCCACTCTTCAAACTCCTTCACCCCTTCTCTATTTATAGGGAAACAAACTCCTCCACTTCTTAAAATTACTCGATGTGGGACTAAAGAAAAAACTTCTTTTCTTTTTTTTTTTTGTTTCCGTCCGCATTCCTTCTTCCGCGTCTTCCGCGTTCACATGGGGAAAAGAACCGCTGGAGTTCACGTGGGTGGTCCCCCCACGTGAACACGACGTTCACAAATACACAACAACGTAATCTGACCCGGTGGCATTAGATCGAGATACACTTCAGTTTTCCATGGCACTGAGTCGATATGCTATCACAGTGGAGGATCGCCTTATACTTTGCATATAACATTACCGCCAGACTCTCCAAGAGTCTGCTTATCCAGACTTTCTTCTTTGTTGTGGCACATGTTGCCACATACTTTGCCGCCATTGTAGAAAGTTCTATGTGCTCATGCTTCTTGGTACACAATGAAATGGCCTCGTCGTTATGTAAGAAAGCATAACCAGGCACTAACAATTGCTCATCCACATTGTCCACCCAGTCGGCATTTGAATATCCTCGTAGGCGAGTGTTCAAACTATCATAATACAATACATCATTACCATTCCCACTCAAATATCTGAAGATCCTCTTAACTCCTTTCTAATGAACCACACCACGGTTGGACAGTGACTTACTCATCAGTCCTACTGCAAGGGGTATATCGGGTCTCGTACACATAATATAATATACAAGATTACCGACTACACTCTTGTAATGGATAGTTAGCATTTTGTTCTTCTTTGCTTCAATCATGGTAAATTGCTTAGACTAGAGCATGACTCTTAGCAATAAGAGTTCTTATGAGTTTGCATCTTTTCATGCCAAATTGTTCTAAGACCTTCCTTATTTTATACTCCGGACTCACTAAGATCCTCTTAGAATGAACCCTCAGAAAATGGACCCTCAGAAGCTTATTCAAGGAGCACACCAATGTGCTTCAAATCTAAGGTGGAAGACAACCAACTCTACGTGGTATAAATGGACTCCATGTTATTCTAAATCTGTAATATGCTGTAGACAACAATGACCCGATCTCAAACACCCTACAAGCTTGGCGTGGATAGACACAATTGGCCTGGTTGATCACCTAGAAACAATAACTCAATATTATTTGATGGAACTGAAAGCACCAAACTCTAGAAGATTGTTTCAAGTCATAGATGAAATTGTTCAACTTGCACACCTTCTGCTCATGTCCCTTGACAATAAACAATGTAATTTGATCCATGTAAATCTCCTTTTCTGGATCTCTATACAAAAAAGCTTTCTTGACTTTAGTCTAAACTAGTTCAAGCTCTGTTTGTACTACAAGAGCCAATATCATGTGAATGGAACCGATTCTCACTACTGGAGAAAATGTTTCCTTATTGTCCATTCTGCTCTTCTAGGTGTACCCTTCTCCACCAAGCTTGTGTGCTGCATCACTCAGTCATCCATCCTCCTTTTGCTTGACTTAGAAAACCCACTTGGTCTCAAGGTCTTGTGTTTGTCTAGAAGATCCACCAAGTCTAAGACTTCATTCTTCTTCATAAAGTCAAACTCCTCCTCTATTGTTAACTTTTGCTCTTTCGTTGTAAACCCAGAAATAGTATCCTTACATGACTTATGATCTGTAATATCATGCACTGCTGCCATTAATGCTTCTCCATCAATCTCAAAATGTTGTTTTGGTACTTTAATGTGTTTTTTTTATTAGAGAAAGATAGAGATTATGATATAACAATTTATCTTGTATGTTTTGAAATAAAAAAAATAATTAACTAAGATGATGAATTTATTAGATCATTTACAATGGTAAAATTTTGATCGATACTATTGCTCAGAAGCATTTTCATATTACCATAGATTTGTTGAATATATATTAAGAAAACCTTTGGTTTTTAGTGTGTAGAATGTATGCTAAAAAATATTGATATTAATATCATCTCCAATCAACACAAAGAAAACAACTCTTAAATTTTACTTGTTGCTGACATGATTTTACATATATATCCTTCACAAAATAGTGTCTCATGAATTTACCTTTCATGAAGTACTAATTCCACGCATGCATTTTAAAATTTTATTAATTTTGGATTGGAATTTTTATGTTTTAAGTTATAAGTATTTTTAAAATTATCTTGCAAATTATGGTACGTGCTGTTTACTTCAAAATTGTAGTCAACCATCAATTATATCTCTCAGGTAACTGTGAATTTTTTAACATTAGATAAATAAAGACTTTGAAGATTGTTTAAGTTTAAAAATGGAAAAAAAATGGAAAAGAAGAGATTATGGAAGGGTGACAAAAGAGGATGGCAAAGAGGCAGCTGGAGGGAGATGATGAGGAACGAGGGGTTTCCAGCTACTCATGGTCAGAGGGTTAGAGATGATGAGGAAGGAGGGGTTTGCAGCTACTCATGGTTAGAGGGTTAGAGGTTAAGATTTTTGCTGCACAAAAATTATGTTAAAGTATAAAATTACAATCTTCAACATAGCATCAAAGTATTAGCGTAATGGAAGGTTCTTTGACAAAGGTATCTAACCAATCTAGGTTAAATTTTATTGGTCACAAATTTAAAGCAGAAATTAAGGAGAAAAGAGATACGTTCTGTGAGTCCAGGATTCGGTCCATCATAGGACCTTCTACTTGCAGGGGAAAATTAGAGTATTAAATTATACCTCTTAATAGTACCACAACTTCAGAGTTTTGGAATAATAGAGATCCTTTGACAAACCACACATTTAGGAATGGATGCACATCTAAAGTTTGGGGGCAGTTGCACCCCTAACAATATCAATATGCTAAATCCTTCTAATGTACAATTCGCCTCCAATAATTTAAAAGTATTTGCACCCTATTTGAATTTTAGCTCATTTAAGTTGGGAATTTAGCACATTTTTTTAGAATGTGGTTTAGGATGCTATATTTTAATTTGATGGTAAATTGATACGTCTCATCAGCCCCCTGAGAAAGGTTTTTGGTTATGCTACTGCACAAGGTTTTTTGGATCTGCTACTGCACACATTGAAGTCGATAGACGTGAGATATCAATAACAAATAAAGCAGCACCCACCAACAAATATAAGCAACAGGATCATTTATAAAGTTATTCTGTTGAATTTCTTATTTGCCAACAAACGCATGTCATGGTATGCAACGCAAATTCACCATGGTATGCTTCCTTCTTCCTCAGCTCCTTGCAGACATTGACACGTCCTCATGAATTCCTTATCGTCCAACAAAGACAACATTGCATGCTCTACAAGGCAAAGTTGAAAGCCTATGCTTCCTTCTTCATCTCCTTGAAACACCGATATCATCCCATCAAGCTTGTTGGCGCTCCCGCTCCGGACGGCAATCGGTCTTCCCCATCCAAAATCATTGCCATAGACATTGAATCTTTGTGAATTCGTGATGTACATAGTATGTGCCTTGTACATTTCAGGATGGAGAGTGAAAGGATGCTCTACCCATGAATCAAGCCAATTCTTGATGATTTCATTAGTCAAGGATGCAACAGCCTTATTAAATTTCCATGCCGTACATCCTACACCTTGGCTCATCACCTCTCCCGCTAATGCCCTTACTTCGCATCCACTAATAGAATTTCCAAAATAAGCACCGGGTAGTGGTGGTTTAATCCTCGTTCGATTGCCAAGGGGTAGATAAAAGCTAGCTTCCTGATCGGGGTTTACCTTCCAAGCGCGGATAATAAACTTCCACACATGAGCTAATAGAGCTTGCAGTGAGGAAATCTTGTCAGTGTCCATCTCTGAATTTGCCTTCACCTTAAGCTCAGAGATAGTGCTTGCTGAGAAGTTAAAGAAGCACTCTACTAGGTTTTCAGTATTCGGGGAGGACCTCTTAATAAATTCCCGGTGGTCTTTGAATGGGAGATGAATCGGGAATGAGCACGGATCGAGAAACCAACGATCAAATATTGGAGGGGAAGAGATGTCAGTACTATCATTTCTAGAGATTTCTGACCATGAGTTGAGGAAATGCCAGAATGAAGCGCCATCTCCTATTGAATGGTTAAGTGAGCAACCGATAAAAATGCCATCTAATATCTCGGTGACTTGAACGGAGAGAAGAGGGAGCGAGTGGCCATCATGGCCAATCGCATCATTGAGAGGGAAGAAAGACTTTAAAATGGAGGGAACATAGAGAGGTCTAACAATATCAAACACCGTCACATCTTTTGCAGATGCAATGATAAATTCAGCGCCTTGATTGCTGCAATCGACGAGAATAGATAATGTTGATGGCACGGTGTCATGATTGATAGTGGAGAGACGGCCAGTTAAGGGGAAGAAATGGTTTAAGGTTTGAGATAGAGAAGATTTCAAGCGAGAGATTGTGATATCAAGAGGAGTAGAGGGTTTAGGGAGGAGAATGCCGAACTGAATGTATTCAATAGATAAACGTGTGAGATCCCATGGAGTGAGTTGGATAGTACTTTGATTGTCTTTTGGGTATGATTGAATCAAAGATTTTGATAGGTGGAGGAGAGAACCAGATTGTTCTCGCATATTTTTGGCTCTATAGACTTTGAAATGCAAGAGGATTGAAGGTCTTAGGTTGGTTGTAATCTCTCTAAATGTAATATATTTATAAGCAAAAGGAACGTACATGCAAAATATTTTTGTAAGCAAGAATTCAAAGTTGAAATTAATAGGAATAAGAGGAAAAAGAAACTCTTTCTACATGCATTTTTAGTGTGACAAGTTCATGCACCTTGAAAGATATGCTGTTGATCACCTTTTCTCAAGGTAGTCAAAGTGACATATTAGGTAATCTTGTTGGATACAAAACGAAAAGAATAATCAAAATACAAAGCATATATTGATTTATTATTAATGATATACACTAGCTGTTTGCTTGCTTCTGGAAAGTCTTAGTTGATTATTCAGAATTCTTCTCGTTAAGGAGTATTCAATTTTTAAATGTGTAAAGGGGAGAGTATAATTGTACAGCTAATGTGAAAAAAATCACAGACATGCGTGTTAGGAATCTAACTGTGCCTCCTTGCTAATAAAAAGCACAATAATATGAATGTCTAAATTTTGATAGCATATACAAGCGATATTAAGCATATACAGCTAAAGAACCAACGCTATATAGATACAGAATGTGTGTTGGTTCAAACTTCAAAATTGAATCTGTTCTCTATAAATGTCTCTCTCTTGCCATCAAGGTATAAACATTCCACTCTTAGTATCCGAATAACCATTTTCATCAAAAAGCTATGTTACCTAGGTACTTCCGTTCAAAAACCTTACCCGTACCCAGCACTTACCCGTACCCATACGCAAACTTTGTGGACACTTTTTGAATATATATATGCATGCTTTTATTCTAGCGTATACTCGATCATATCATGTATATTTTAATTTAAAATGCTCCGCATGCACTTCTTGAATATATATTCTACACTTCACATCAATTTCTTATATATTAATCTAATGTAAATGAAAAAAATGATGTTGATCTCATAAATATTATTAATTTTTATGCATATAAATATACATAAAATACATATATATAGCAATGTCTCTATACCCTACATTTTACAAATTTGTTGTGTCCAGTACCTATACTTGTACCACTATCTGTAGCCGTGCAACTTAGTCAAAATGTAATCTACAGATTACAAGAGTTAACACGTGTTGTGGATATTGTGGAAACGATACTGAAATTAAGAATATACACAAAAAAATAAAAAAGCCACCAAACCACAGAAAATATTTAAAAAATACAAATTGAAGAGATTCAAAGGTTCAGAACTAGTCCAATATCCATAGGCAACAACAAATAAAACTCCATAAGTAGATGAACAAGTACGTATACATGTATGTACTGCCGATAGAGTCACGTGACCTAGTGTAGTGTCGATGTGGGGGCATGACAGAAGATGACCCAAAGTAATCTTGTCTGAAATAATTAAGGAGAAATTTTTTGAGGGAGGAAGAAAACTAAGAAAGAGCGCTTTTTTTTTCTGTATTTTGTTATCTTTTTGTGGGATCTCTTTTATAGGCTAAAAAGGACCTGTTTTGAGACAACAGAAGATATTTTTATAAGGTTCACATTGATTCACGTATTTCAATATCTTCAAAGTAGGGAGAATCTTAATAAAACCAATGCATTATTGTTAGTTTGTTAGCAACCTTTTGATATTTTATTTTGGTGTCACTTATCCAACAATCCCCCTCAAAGCAAACGTCAAATTTAATCATTTGACAATATGCTCACAGAAATTTATTATGACTTTAAGCATTTCTCAATACAAAAATTTAGGACATCGAATCTCGCGACATAAATATGTTCCACAAATAGGACCCCTTATGTACATAATAAATAGGAGTAGGCCTGAAATTGCATATGTAGTAAATAGATTAAGTAGATGCATTAGTAACCATAGCATTGAACATTGACATGCTCTGGAAAGAGTATTTAAATATCTTAGAGAAACTTTACACTCATGTTTATTATACACTAGTTTTTCTGATGTAGTAGAAGGTTATAGTGATGTCAACTAGGTAACTGATTCTCAGAATGTTAAATCAACACTAGGTTGTTGTGTTCATGCTAGGAGGAGCTGCCATTATTTAGTTCTCTAATAAACAAAATGTATTTGATAGAAGTACAATGGAATCTGAATTAACAACACTTGACAATGCTAACGATAGATTTGGGTATTTTTTGCTACTAACATTGATGGGGGTTCAGGCAGGAGAGAGGACTGCAAGGAGGAAGGGGAGAGGATGCGAGGAGGAAGTAGCTTTTGACCAGAAAAGGAGGTGAAGGAGCTTTGACTAAGATGGTGATGGTTATCTTCGATTAGAGATGGTAATGAGCTTCGATAAGGAGCTTAAGAGAAGGTGATGTTGTGATGGTGGCAATGAAGGTGGAACTTACTAGAGAAGGATTTAGAGTTTATTTTCATCTCGATTTGCAAAAGCAGAGAGGAGAGAGTGAAAAGTAGAGGGTTTTACTTAAGAAATTGGGTCAAGTTCGGGTTCGGACTGGTTATAATATAAACTCGTATTTATTTTTTCCCCAAAGCATTGTTAAGCACTTAAAAGCACTTTTCAGCCCCTTTAAACACATAACGGCAGCTTTCTGACCCATTTTCAAGCAAAAAGTTCACGTCCGCTTTCTTTAGCCGCCTTCGCCTTGCGAATTGCTTAAGCGGGCCAAAGCGGTACTTTTTTCAACAGTGATAACAGCTGTGGATACTATATTAGTAATCACAATTATTAAGACAATCACAAATCTGAAATCTAATGCGATCTCTTTGCTTTGATTCCAGAAAGTGGCATGCAATTAAGATGAGAATCCAAACTTTTAATGCAAGGGGAAGCAATGAAGATCGTCATTGAGATTTCAAAAGAAAAGAAGAAGAAAGAATCAAAGGACTTCACGGGCTTCAATCAGTTTCATAGTCGATAACGTCTCATCTTTGCCCTACGCCCAATAATCACAGCATTGTTTTCATTAACAAATCACCATTTAATCTTTTTACAAGGACAACAATCTTTTTATAAAAAAGATTGCTTTCATACTACTTTCATAGATCCGATTAGTAAGTGTTTGTCAGCTTCTTTTTTCTTTTTTTTTTCTTTTGTTCCTCTGTAAAGACTCTTTCAGAAAAACTATCCTCCTTTTTTGTCATTCTACATTACAAGGGAAGAACCTGATGAGCTGCTGGCCAAGTTACTCGGAGAAAATATTTCAATTCTTCTTTTTATTCTCATTTTCCTTTTCTCTCTTTTGAGATAAATATGACGAAAATATTGAGACCTTTGCTCCAGAATTTACACTACTAATGATATGGTAATCTACAACACATTAGGGTGAAAACTAGACAGGAAATGGGACACATGACTAGGCAACAACCCTGTTCCAAAAGTGATTAAGGATCTCGACATTAAGCAACAGCCCATTCAGTAAGTTATTCTAATGAATTCTTTATTTTTCAAACAGAGACAACATTGTATGGTCTATAAGGCAGACTTAAAATGACAAGCCCCCAGATCCTCGCAAACGTTGACGTGATATATCGTTCTAGTGAATTCCTCATCTTCCAACAAAGATGACATTGCATGGTCGACAAGGCAAACTTGCAACCCTATGCTCCCATCTCCTTCGGGTCCTGGAAACTCTGTTATCATCCCATCAACCTTGTTGTTCATCCCACTTCGGACCGCAATCGGCCTTCCCCACCCAAAATCATTGCCAAAGACATTTAATCTTGGTGAATTCATGATGTATATGTAATTTGGGTTGCTCATAGGCGGGATAATAAAAGGATGTTCTATCCATGAATCAAGCCAATTTCTTACGCTTTCATTAGTGAAGGATGCACCAGCTCCATTCAATTTATATGCCAGCCACCCTATACCTTGGCTCATCATGTCTCCTGTTAATGTCTTTGCTTCAAATCCACTAACAGAGTTTCCGAAATAAGCGTCGGGTATTGGAGGGTTAATCCTTGACCGACTGCTAATTGATAGAAAACAGCTAGATTCTTGGTCGTGGTGTAATTTCCAAGCACGGACAACACACTTCCACACACGAGCTAACAGAGCTTGGTGTGAGGAAATGCAGTTCCTTTCCATTTCTGCATTTGCTTTTGCCTTCAACTTGGAGATGGTGCTCGCTGAGAAGTTGAAGAAACACTCTACAAGGTTTTCAGGGCGAGGGGCCCTCCTGATAAATTCTTGGTGGTCTTTGAATGGGAGATGAATTGGTAATGTGCACGGATCAAGAAAATAAGGGTCAAATATTGGAGGAGAGGAGATTTCAGTATTACCGGTTCTTGAAATTTCTGACCATGAGTTGGTGAAATGCCAGCCTGAAGTAGCGTATGCTATTGAATGGTTACAAGAGTGACTGATGAAAATGCCATCTAAAATCTCGGTGACTTGGATGGAGAAAAGAGGGAGTGAGTGTCCATCAAGGGAATTTGCACCATTCATAGGGAAGAAGGACTTTAAAAAGGAGGGAACATTGGTAGAACGAACAATATCAGACAGCGTCACGTCTCTTGCAGATGCGACTATAAATTCAACACCTTGATCATTGCAGTCTATGAGAATGGATAGTGAAGGTGGCATTGTGTCATGATAGATAGTGGAGAGACGACCGGCTATGGGAAAGAAATGATCTAGGCATTGAGAAAGAGAAGTTTTCAAGCGAGAGATGATGATCTCAAGAGGGATTGAGGGTTTAGGGAAGAGCATACCCATCTGAGCGTATTCGACAGATGGATAAACAAGATCCCATGGAGTTAGATGGACAACAGTCTGATGCTCTTTTGCTACTCTTGATTCTTTGATGGACGAATATGGTTGAATATAAGATTTTGATAAATAGAGGAGAGACCCACATAATTTTCTTTCACTCTCCATCATTTAGGCTCTCTAGAGTTTCAAATAAAAGAGGATCAAGGGAGTGATTTCTCGCTCGAAAGATGGTAGCAACAAGTTAGTTTCTATGTAAATGAAAATTCAAAATTTGGAATGTACGAGAATAAAAGAAAAGAGAATAAGGGGCTGTTTGGTTGATGGATTAGTTTTGATGCATGTCATGGATCTAAAAAAATTCTTATTCATAATCTTGTTTGTTTGCATGCATATTGAAAATTGATGAATGATAAATCTAAGAAAAAAATTCTTGTTTGGTTGAACATGAATTTGTTGAGGATAATATAGTATAATATCACTCTTTTTTCTTCTTAGATAAGCCTCAATAAAAATCAGAGTGAAACCATCATATTTTTAGGAATTAGAATTGATGCATTAATACTACATGGCAATGCCAATATTCTAATTAGAAAAATGCTAACCAAGCAATGTATTTAGTTAAAATTTAAGATTTTGGTCTTGTAGGTCCCATTTTTTCAATGCAAAGTTGCAAAATGCAAGGAAACAAACAGCCCCCAAGAAGAAAATAGAACCTGTAAATACACGAATGTTTGAGTCTAATCTAGAAAGTTCATGCTCCTTGAAAGATATATTATAACTCACCTTCTCTTAAAGGATTCATGGTGACATGTTAGGTAGCCTTATTGGGTACAATGAACCTAAAATGTTATCAATACAAAGCATTAGATTTGTTGTTGATGATATAAAAAGGATGAATTTATTGTTGGTGATATGCTCAATAGTGAGCACTGGATTTTTATGTAATTGAGAATGCAAAATCACATTCATGCATGTCAGATTCTAATTTAGAGGAGACACGCTCCTTGGATATACTCCGTTGATCATCCTATGTCAATGGTCAAAAGGAGAATGCATATATATTATGCAATTTTGGTGAGTACTTAGATTAACCATAACATGATGAAAATCATGAATCAAATAGGTGACATACTAGTATCTAGAAGAGGGGAATGATTTATGGTTATTGAAAATTAGGTTTAATTGCTTGTAGACCCCCATGTAGTATTGTTGTTTTCATCTTACTATCCCTCCAATTTTATATTTGCAGATAGAACCCCCTCGAATGAATGTTTTTTCTTTTATTCTCTAGGGGTCTATTTGTCAAAAAATAGCTCTTTCTCTAAAGGTAAAAGAGCAAAAAATTCATTTAGGTATATATCCGCAAAAAATAAAACTAGAGGGGTAATAATTTAACACTATGATATGGTAAGGTGTTTATATGCAAATATACCCAAAAATTAACTAATGGTGCTAAAATTTCCCTTCTCAAGCACTAGTAGAAAAATAGTCTTACTAGACGGATCAAACTAGATGGAATTTTTTCCGTCTAGTTTGGTCCAAATACGAATTTTTTATTTTAATTCATAAAACGGTCAACCTAGACGGAAAGTTTCCATCTAGGTAGCAACCTAGACGAAATTTCCATCTAGGTTGTGTTAATCATTAAAAAAATAAAACCCTAGTGTTGTGGAAAATAATTGCTTACCTCCTTTTAAGTTGCAAGTATACAACTAACAAGTTATAGTATAAAAGATATCG
>JBAKGM010000081.1:16824926-16861835 GCA_037177215.1 Asparagus racemosus | reverse complement strand
GTCAATTTGAAAACTTTGGGATATCAAGTTGTCAGAAGTTAAAAAAAGTGAAACTTTGGGTTATTAAAGTCCAAATAAGCCTATCCAAATCCATTCTTTTACACTGATTTATCTTTTTTTTAGACCCGCAAACTTCCAAAATCGTTACCGAAGCAAACGTCCAAGCTGATTTATTTTTAGGATCATAGTCTGTGTTTATATGATATAAAGTATGGTAAACTGCTATAATTGGATCTAAGCTGCTGTAATATTTATTAAATTGATCTAAACTGCAACAATAGATGGTCAAATATTGAATTTGGGTTTAAAATAAATTAATAAATCAAGTTGGGTTTTTTGCGTTTTTAAATGATTTTGGAAGTAAACTAATTGGTAAAAGAATGCATTAAAATAATTATTTCTTTTTTTTAAAGCCATTCTTTTATGATATATTTTTAAACGCGCACACTTCGAAAATCATTCGTACACCCAAAACACCTAAGCTAATTTATAAACTCAAAATACGTGTTAATATCCTATAAAGCATGGTAAACTGCTATAATTAGGGTGTTTTGGGTGTATGAATGATTCTGGGAGTGAGTAAATTCAGGGCAAGAGAACGGGTTTAATATCAAAGCCTTTTTTCTCCAACGCTTTCTGTTAGTATTATTGTTTCTGATGATTGTTAGGGATTTTATTTTTATAGCTTGCGGGTCAGATTGCTCGTGCTGCCACCATCTTTCGAATTGATGAGGTTAGTATTATTTATTTGGTTTGGAAAATTGCTGGATTTTCAGTTCTTGGTCAAATTGAAATCGACTCAAATTATGAATTTTTTTTATCTTTTTCGATTTTACATTGTTGGAGAAGTGCTGAAATTTCAGTGGTGGGTTTGACTTGAAATCATATTTGATATTGACTTCTTTTTTTTTCTTTTTATTTGCATTATTGAAAAAGTTGCCAAAGTTCAGTGTAGGGTAAAACAATCATTTTAACCCAAAACTTGAATTTATTTTCCTGTCTGAAGAATTGAAAAAAGTTACTCTCGAATTTGGCTGCTGGAAAATTGATTTTCTATATAGGTGCTTTTATATGATCTACAATGTTGATGTTAAGGTTAATCCTTGGTGATATGTTGAACCATAGTCAGATGATCACAGAATTATTTATAATCTCAAATTCATTTGTCCTTAATTATGAATACATATAATTACCAATTATGAACATTAATTATTTGACCTGCTTTATTCTTATGCTGTTGGATGCAAACAGTTACATCTAGCTAGATTTTTGCAAAATAGTGGAAGCAATAAAAAAAATTTAGCTCATTTAATTCTTCCTCAGCGTTTTAGGTGAATTAGGAATTTGAATCATGTTTAATCATGTAAAGTTAACACAAGCAAGAAGTCCTTCAAATGTACTCTTATGTTATATTCTTCCATTGTGATATTTGTTGTTGATCATTGATAAGTACAGTCTTTGTTTGACGTATGAGGTCATGTACCTTAAACTACTGTTGGGCATATCATCATCTTTACTGGTTAGAATCATTTTAATGTAAGGCAGAATAATAATTTGCTGAAAGACAGCTTTACCTTCTGAGTAGGTGGTAGTGTTCGATGGTGAAGCCCAATCAGATGATTCTGTTATGACGACAGCTGATGATGGTAATGGAAGGGAAAGCGGTGCGCGTTTCCTTGTAAGAATTTTGCAGTATTTGGAGACGCCTCAATATCTAAGACGTTGTCTCTTTCCAATGCACAATAACTTGAAATTTGTGGTGAGAAATTTTGTTTTTGATATTTTGTTCATCTCCATAACTCTGATGCAGAATATCTAAGACTCATCTTTGCTCATATTATTTTGCCCTAAAGGGTTTGCTTCCCCCTCTTGATGCTCCTCACCATGTGCGCAAGCATGAGTGGTCTCCATATCGTGAAGGTCAACTCCTAATATCCTTGTTATTTGTTTATTTTTCTGCTTTTGTGCTGATAGTAACATAGGTTCTTTAGAATATATTAAAAATAACATAATTAAAAATAATGAGGCTTAGCAGTTAGCACTCACAAGTGCATGGTTAGCGAAATGAAATGTGATAACGGATAAATGTTGGCTGTGTAGATGAGGGTTTGCATCACTGCTTCTAGGTCTTACACAATATCATTATCCTTCCAAACAATAATGTAACAAAAAAAATTCCTACAATCCCCATACTGCAGGTATTACCCATTTTGTTCAAAATGATAGCAAGATAACATGGTACACTTTCATTTTCTCATGCCAGACTCTTCTACATGGGTTCTTCTCTCCTACTCTTGCCACATCAGACTCTTATACATGAGTTTTTGTCATAGTCTTGAGTAGTTATTTTGTGCAGCTGTGTTAAAACTTGAAACATATCATGATTTTGTGTATTGTAAAAGTTTCTGTTATATGTTTCTCAAAGCGGTGCTTTATTCATGAGTTCTTTGAGCTTTCTTTTAATGAATGAATGACATTCATCCTTTTCACTTGATATCATGTCAGGCTATGTCGTTCAATATTGTGATAATTGTGTGTTCCTGAGATTTTAACTTTTATGCTGCTCCTTTTTCAACTTTTCTAGGACAGTCTAATTGAATATCTGGATTAAACAAAAGTATGTCTTGCATTAGAATCAGACTGTATCTCGAGCCTAAATTCTGTTGATCTTAAACGTTATTTGTAATCACGGTAAACATTTTAAAGAATCTTGATCATCTTAACAGGATATACTTGGTATGTGTTTAAAAGCGAGATACATTGTAAAACAGAGGTGGGACTAGCTTCACCATTGTGGCTTAATTAATAGAACAAATCCTGGAATATCGGACAGTTCATACGTACAGGGCTCAAATTATGGAATTTATGCAATCATTAAATTTAATATTTCTAATTAGTTATGCAAATTGTGTGAGTTTGAAAATTACACAGCATCCACTATGACATTATACAAAATTTCATCAGAACATAACTCTAAATGACATTATATATGAAGGTAAAGAAGCTAAAGATCTCAAGAAGTTATCATTAGTGTTTTATTTAATATAAATTTTAAGCAATTTGTAGAAATTCTTTTAAGATAGCAATTAAGGAACCCTGAGAATCCTATCCCAAGTCACTGAAACCTTCCAAACTAATGCACGAGAGAGCAGAAACCAACTCTTCAACTACCAATTTGATGTTTTTTTGCTAGTTAACTTAAGGTTCAAATTCAATAGTAAAAAGTTGCGTGAGGGTTTATTATTCTAATCTGGAAAGTGTCACATCTTTGAAGCATTCGGTAATGATTTCACTGTCTTAAGGAATCCATATCTTTAGATATTATGTGCCATTTACTTGTTAGCACTCAGGCGAAGTTTGCATCTTTGTCTGTCAGACCGTTTGTCTGTCAGACCGGTTTTAGCCAGAAATATTTCTCATGGAAATTTCTAGTTTCCCTTATTTTTTGCTTTTGGATCTATCATCAAAGCTTTGTCCTCACATTTTATAGCAACACAAACCGGTGCATACTCGTCATTAAACATAGTGACTAATCGGTAATGGAGCTGATTACCAGCCATGTGATCAAAAGCGCCTGAACTAGTGACCTGGATTCTAGAGGATGATGCTAGGTAGGCAGTTGGGTTACCCATCTTCATCTTAGTAGCTACAGGGAAGGATGGTGATGATAACTAGGCAGTCTAACTCTGGAAATGTGATTGTCGCCACACTGTTGTGTCAACATATTGAATTGGTCTTCCATGAAGCTTCTCACAATTTGCTTGTATAGAACCATCAGCTCCTGTTCAAAACGGTATAGATTTAATCCCAATTTACTGAGGAAAAATACCCTAGAATTCAAGTGATTTAAATGATAGGATAATGTTGTTATCTTGTTTTGAAGTACGACTTCAAATATAAATGTTTTTATCTTCTTTTGAGGTTTGAATTCCTCAAGGAGGTATATCAGGTTACCTTTTGCTTAGAGCTGTTGCTGTGAATCTTTTCATATTGTCCAAATTGAAGTCCATGTCTTTGAAGTTCGCTCTATTTAGATGCATGATTGTCTGATTACCTTCTGGGACTCAACCACTTGCAACTTCCATAAACAGGTGTAACATTGAATTCTACAAATACAAAGGGAACACTTGTCGATGTTGGCTTAAGTAAGGTAAGCTTTAACTAATGCATGCCAAAAAAAAAAAAAAAATCTAGGTAGCTTCAGAATCAGGATTTTCTGTAATTTTTGTCAATACTAACCGCAAAATTTTGTTAGCCTTATGTTTCGATCTTATTTTTTGTGACAGTAATGCAAGTAATTTACATCTGCTGCACTTGAATTATATTAGCTTTCTAATTTTAGTGCTGCTAGTTTTTTATATAAACCTTCTATACCTACGATGTGCAATTAAGCACTACTCTTTCCACTGTTAACTGGTTCTACCATGGTGATCATATTTTTCTTAGAGAGCGCATTTATATTTGTCTTGTAGGGAGTTACTGTTTACTGATCATGGTAGTTATTGAGTTGACTTTGCCTTCATACTGAAATTGGATGGTTCAAAAATTTTAAATAGACAACAACAGTACATATTTATTTTAAATTTTGCCTGCTTTTGAAGGGATGAAGGTGAACTGAAGCCTGTGCAGATATTGAATTCCATAATTCAACTTGTTAACAATTCTAGTATGGTAGTGGTGGTCCTTTTTTTTATTTTTTTTATTTTTTGTTGTTGGGGGGGCGGGAAGGGTTGATTCCACTTATTGGAGATTTCTGAAAGCCCAAAGGGAACTGAAATCCATACAGACCAAGTTCCGAAGCTTCTTTAGTTACATTAGAAGTTATGCCACAAAGTTTCACTTGTTAACTTCGTGAAATGAAGGAAGGGTGGTGGCCTTTGTAAAGCATTTAGCTGGAAAAATGATCTGATTCTCTCTTTTTTTCCCCTTGCATTTTAAATGGCCAATTTTGTGCTTACACATATGTAACTCATTAATCTTGAAAATGCTTGTTAAATTAAAAATTGTTATTATGCAGAATGTGGTGGTAGAGCAAGTCCTTGAAGCTGGACTACGAGTAACTGTGGCCATGGGGACTGATCGAAACACTGGAACTGGTGAATGAATACTTGATTTCTATTAACTGTAGACATGCTTATTTGCAACTACAAATTCTGCCAAATTTTATGATTTCAAATCATTTAAGATTGTTATTAAACTTTTGGAGTCATGTTGCTGCTTTTATCATATGCTTTGTTGCCTTTTTTGAGGTTTTTTTTTATACTACTGGTCTTTACTGAGCAAGTACCGATCAAAATAAAGTTCATTATATGCATTTAGTTACATCGATAGAGATAGAGTTGGCTCTTTTCCAAAGATTTTGGAGCCAAATTCTTCTCATTCAAATAAAGCAATAAGAATATCCAAATTAGAATCTTATCCATCCGTCTTTACCTTATAATTTAGAATGCTAAAAATTAAAAACTGCAGTAATTATTGGTTTTCTTGGCTATAAAATATTTATCTTGTATAAGTTGATAAGTATATGGTGGGTAATGTGTTGAAGAGACCAGCACTCATGTGGATGTGTGCATGCGCTCCTTGAGATGTTCTTATGTGTTTCACTTTTCTGGTATATTTATTATTTGTTTAACATATTGGTTATGAGCAATTTTTCCTATCAAACAATTGTATTACATGGGATTTTGTTGAATTCTGCTGGTTATTGTTGTTCTCTTCTATGCTATTAAATTTGTTGCAAGTTACCAGTTTGTAATTATTTCTCCTGTGATTATGTGTAGAATGCTTGAAACAGGTTGTTCCATCCACGAGCCCCAGAGAAGAAATGGGATTATATTGGGGTTATAGAGTCAGATATGCCTCAAATTTAAGTTGTGTATTTAAGGGAAGTCCTTATAAGGTAGAGAAAATGCTTTGCATTTCCTTTCTGAAACAGTAGTTTCAAGATGAAAATTTGACTCCAAGTGCTTATATGTATGGTTCTCCCTATTATCATTTTGTAGGATGGGTATGATCATATTATTGGAACATCAGAGCATGGCCTCAAGGTTAATTCATCAGAACTTACTGTTCCTACTTTTAGGTACATGCCTTCACGTTAAGTTATTGGGCTCCTATCATTTTAATTCCATTGTTAACTCGTTTTATTACTAGTTCTTTTGATTGTCTTGGCCTAGTGACTTTTTATTAAGTATTGTGTCTTAACTACTATCATTAACATTTTTGTCATGGGGAATGGTTATTAACAAAGGGTGTAATATATTAATTCCAAGAGATTGAACAACAGGCTTATCCAAATTGTTAATACAAGCCGTTACTGTGATCCTATGTTACCTGGGTACTTATTTCTGAGTGTCATACCCATACCCAACATGTAACTGTACCCATACCCAAGCTCCTTGGATATTCCTTGCATATATTCGGGCATCTACTCAATTACACAATGCATGTTTTAATTTAAAACACTTGTCATATATTTTTTGGACATATATCCTACACTTCACATCCACTTCTCAAAATTTGTTGGACATAGTACAGGTTCCGAAATATGATTTTAAAGGGTCGTCTAGATGTCTAGTTCAACAACTGGATATTTTCCTATTTATAATCCACATAATGAAAGAAACATGAAAATGTTATAGGGATTTTAATTCTAAGAACACATGAATAAAAACAATATTGATCTAATGTCAATTATTACTTACAATAAATAACATGTATATGTGTATATAAATATTTATATAGTTGTGTCCTGATACCCGTCCCGTACCCGTACCCGTACCCATCTGAACTAAAAAAATATAAAATTTTCCAAGTGAAGACTGAGATCTATACATCCTGAACCCATGTGAACTAAAAAAATAGTTTAAGCAGTTCTAAAATTGAGTCATGTGTTACTAATGGAATTTCAAGTTTTAGAAATCAATTGTTTGGCTTTTTACTGATAAGTTTTTTAGATCAGTTTTCTTCTCTCTCTAAGAGTTTAGTGATGTCTAATGCACAATGGGATGGTTCACATCACCATTTTGGATGCACGCACATATTTTTGTGGATACATGCAAGGTTATCGAGAACGAATAGCGTCGCGTAGCGGTGAGGCATCGCTAAGACCATTTGGGGCTATTGTTGCAAAATCGCGATAAAAAGCGTAAAGTCAAATAGCGGTCTAATTTAGATATGTATAAATATTAAACAAAAAAAATTCTAGAAAATCTAAAAGTGCATAGTTGATGATTTAAAGATATCCTAAACATGACATAGACATGTAAATGTTACACAATACTGAAAATGACTGGAGGAGTTAAAGAGTCATCGTTTTCGAGATGAGCTGAACGGTGAGAGGACTGCAGCAGGAGGAGCTCACAGTGAGAGGAAGTGTTGAGGGAGGTGTCGGAGGCTGTGGGAGGCGGCAGGAATACTCTGGAAATCTCGGAAGGCGGTGGGATACAGTGGTTGCGGGTCAAGTTTAATTTTAAAAAAATATACCTCAAATCGCTTTTAAATAGAGCGGATTTTGCCCACAATCGCCCGCTATTCACCGCTATGGCGCGCTATTGGCTGCTTTTACGAGCGGAAAGCGCATATTCTACAATATGTCACCGTTATTGGGCGATAGCGTAGCGGGAAGGGACCGCTAACACTATTAGCGCCGCTATTGTGGTGCTATTTACCGCTATTTATAACAGTGGATACATGCTAACTCTTATCTCAATCCGGTGTGTATTTTAAACCTTTACATATACACAATTGAATGCATGCACAATAAAGCCTATATGTGACTCTTGAAGTGTTCATTTTCTGTTTGGTGATAAAAAAAGGCCGGAACGTGTTTGATAGGGCAAACTGGAGCTATCAAAGTGTATAGAATAGAGACTTGGTTGATATTTCTGGAATTCAATAAATGATAAATATTTTGAAGAAAACAAGAGATTCTGTCACTGAAGATTTTCCTACTGGTAATGATAAAAATTGGAAATACTATTTCATTATATAAAGCAATGTTCTGAAACATAGTTTTATTATGCATATGGTCAGAGAGCGAGTGCCGATTAATCGGATTATGCACCGGTTAATCGGATAATACAGAATTGCTGGAATTCAAAAAATGATAAATATTTTGAAGAAAACAAGAGATTTTGTCGCTGAAGATTTACCTACTGGTAATGATAAAAATTGGAAATACTATTTCTTATATAAAGCAAGGTTCTAAAACACAGATTTATTATGCACCCAGGTGGAGAGCGAGTACCGATTAATCAGATTATGCGCCGGTTAATCAAATAATACGGAATTATGCCGATTTAAATTTTTTAATATATACATATTATTCATCACATTAAATATATAGAATTCATGAAAAAGTAGAAAAGATAATGAAATATAATACTAACAGCTCTGTACTCCTTATTTACACATGGATTTAGTGAAATCAAAGTGCATGAAACCAATTCTCAATTTCTCTTTATTTTCACCAGTTTCTACGTTCAGGGAACCCATAAATTAACAATAAATAAAGGGCACTCTGGACATTTTATACAACTACCACCAGATTTGATAATAGATCCAACGGTCTTAAGGACATCTACAGTTCCTCTCTCAACCTTGGAATCCCCCTTCAAATTCATGGCTCTAAATCACCCATGTCAACCCATAATCAAACTAAGAAAAAAATTTATTTTTTTAGAGTGTGAAAGAGCAAACTCCTCTCTAGAATCTCAATCTAGAAAGTAGAAAGAATAGAAAGAAGAAATGAAAGGGTGAGGACAAGCTTGTTACCAGCAAGCAGTGAGAGATCCTCGAGCATCAATGAACTTCAGAGAACTTCGACGAACCTCCGGTGAGCTCGGTGAACGTCAGCATCTCAAGGAGATCATCGGCGAGTGTGGGTGAGAGACAATAGTTGCAAAGGGGAGAGAAATGATCTCGAGGGGAGAGAAATGATCTCGAGGGGAGAGAAATGATCTCGAGGGGAGAGACAATGGTTTTGGGGGAATTTTAGATTTAGGGTTGTTTTTCATCTAATAGTAAACTGGTTGGGTTTTTGAACGGGTTTGACCCAAGGTTTGTTTTGCAAAAACATTTGCATACGTGTTTTATGTAGGCTTTAGTGTAAAATTTCGCCCCATAATATGGTTTGCCTGCATACTTGAGCGATTTTCATGAAATCATAGCGTTCCAAGCCCACACCCGAGTATGCAGACGAATACTTGTCCGCATAAAATGCATTTTTGAACACTAATATAAAGCATCGTTATATGACAGGCCAACCACACAATAGCTATTTTCAATTTTGTTGGCTGAGATGAGGACTAAACTGACGGTTCATTTAGCAGTTGTATAGTTGCTTTTATGACATGTGGGGATTTATTACACAAATTGGGAAGTTGTAATGCACATTATCACTTGCCAAATGAGTTTTTGTGTGTTTTAGATTCTATTGGAATCCTAAATGATAGAAATTGTTTCGTTTGCAAGATGAAGTCTTGGAAAGTGGTAGTTATGTGGACTCCACTCAAAAAGTCATGTAAATTTATCTTCAAAATGACCTAAGAAAGATCTAACCAACCATATTACTATTATACTCCATTAATGAGCCATTTTATCTAACAATGTTCAAAAACTATTATGAACTCTTTAATTCAAGTTAAACAAAAAAGACAAAACATTATATTTTAGCAAGTCAATATAATAGTTTATTAATGGAGAGACACTAAAGGATAAAGTTTAATAGAACGTCTAAATGACAAAATTTTGGACCAAGGAATGGGTATAAGGTCAATCTATTCGTTGTGTTTTATTCTCGGACCAATGACTGATTATGAGAGGTACTGGTGTTGTAGTGCATGGAAGGTGGTATTCAATTAAAGAGCATACATCGCTATAACTCACACCATTGCTAATCTTAGTTAGTATACAGTTCACCACATGAAGAATATAATGGTCACTTGTTTTCGAATTGTGGTACCACATTATGTTTTACATCTCAATAAATGATTTCTAAACTAAATTTTCTTAAATCAAGTTATTTTCCAAAGATTTGATGTTTCCGTCAATTGGGCCAAGTGGCAGAATGTTGAACTTTTTTTTCCAAATCTAACAGTTATAAGTCCCACCATGAATGTGGCCCATATTGACATGATCTTTTTAGTTATTGTGATGGTGCGTGACCATTAAGAGAAAGTGGGGAACATGGGAATGATGGATAACTACCCATTTGTGTTTATGTAAAGAGAGTACTTCCCATTAAGGCCTCATTTGGTACGCGGGCATAAGTGGGAATGGAATGACACTTCTCACTTCTCACTCCTTCGTACCAAACATAACCTCTTTTTAGAAGCTAGAATGCACACTTTTCCTTCATTACCACTTAACTTGGAAATGAGCATTCCCAATAAGATGGTAAGGAATAGGCATTCCCACCTAAGTGTGAATAATAAAAAAAGAACACAATTTCTAGATATGCTCATTCCTACTTTATTCTCTAAATTGTACCCAAACGTGAGGATGGAAATGAACATTTCATTTTGACATTAATTTCATTTTCACATCACTTGATTCCCGCATACCAAATGAAGCAAGAGTTAACTACTACATTAGCATACTATACATAATTTGTACAGCATTAGACACGGTATTATAGTATAACTACAAGCAAGTTCTTCATTCTTCTAAATAAAAAACATAAAGAAATTATTGATCAAACATTTCTCATGTTTAACCTAGTCAATATGAAAATTGTGTCTTTCTACATACATACAGGCATTTGCATAATATAATCTTGATTATTTGCTCTAAAGCATTATTCATCATATTATTGCATACACAACTATATTTTCGAGCTAAATAGTAATTATGTAAAACAAAAATAAAAATAAGTGTTTAACCTAAAATACAATTTCATGGGAACCCAAAAGTCCTCACAAGATAACTAACATAATAATTAGTGCTTAACTAAAAACATAATTTCAAGGGAACCTAATAGTCATTAGAGCCACACAAATTTTAATACTTATAGTTATTTAGAATTATTAAAAGTGAGAGGTTATAAAAGGAAATCAAAAGTTTTAACATAGCAATCCTCTTTTATAGTAGTATAAATTTAAAACACTAAATTACCAAAACTCATCTTCTATCATATAAACTCGTTAACAATTATTTAGTCGCATAGAAAGTAAGAATCTCAAAAGTCGTGACCTAATCGGCCTCCCCCCCCCCCCTCAACTATTGATCGACTCTCCTTCAACAATCAACCAATTCCTTGAAATTTATTGCAATGAAAATTTTTGGGTTCATCATTTCAATTGCAAAACTAATGCACGATTGGAAAGAATTGGAAATTAGAAAGATATTGCAATGCCATTTTTATTGTCATCTCCTAAAACACCCCCTCAACTGTCCAAAGCTAAAATTTAACCTACAAAAAAGGGGATAGATATTAAAGCATCAGGAAGAAAAGTTTCTCATCATTTAATTTTAGGAAACTGTTGATCATTTACAAATATACCAGGTATGCTATTTGGATAATTATTTTTTATTCTCTGAACCAATTTAGGCTTTGTGCTTTACAAATTTATTTCTTTAGAGAACAAGTTTTGTATCTAACTGTTTATAGCATGTCAAAGTTTAACAAAATAAAACCTTGATGATTTCTTGAACGCAAACAGTAAAAAAGAGAATGATTTCCATATGTTAATGTTGTAAAGGATTTAGGAGAAGGTATCAATTTGAAATTTTCTTGGAATATTATTAATGTTGAACCAGATTTATTAAATATTTTTGCCTGAAGAGTTGCTTTGATAGACGTTTTTTTATTCCATTTGTTTCCATTTGTTATTTGCCAGTGGAACAAATGCATTATCTATGTGAAAGTAGAAATGATTGAAACTTTAATTTGCATAGTTCTGAGTGATATGTATTTGGTAAATATTCTTGGATATCAAAATGTTGAACCAAATATTAGTATTTTCCCACAAATACTGTGATTTATGATTCTAGCTTTTCTAATTTCAAGCCCTCGAAGTTTCTTTAGGTCCTCTATCACATATACACTGCTGATTATAGGAAGTTTTGAAGTTTTAGTTTCATGTAAAAATGTTTCCTTGCTTTTGATATTGAGCACATTTTTTTCCTTTACTTGCATCTTATTTGCTATAACTTTTCCACCATTGATAAATATTTTTGTAGTCTGTTCTCTGTCTTTAAAATAAAATTTAGATTGTGAGTTACATTAACCTTGGTTGTTCTCATGTCTTGTTATATGATTAAGAAAATTTATTTTCAAGTCATCAAGCTTTGTTTATTGCCTATATAAGTTTTTAGTGTCTATATCATTCACTTATAATCACAATTCTCAAGTGAGATCTCAAGTGGGGATTAATTTAACTTATAAAGATAAATACATTGTGTTAATTTTCTGAGGATAAACTGTCTTTCAATGCATATAGTGGATATGCTTCTACAAGATATAATGCTCATCTATGAAAGCATAGAGTGCCTATTTTTCACAATTATGTAACCCTTTTCAGTTTCTGAATAATTTGCATAGACTTGCATTCTTACATGATTACGTTTGATGAATGCGTTAATCACTCAATGCCATATTTTGTCCAGCATTTAGATTTTGATTTTTGAGTTTTTTCAGGAGCAACATCATGATTCTAAACTATCATTAGTCCTAGAGGCTCTACAAATCAGAAATAATAGATCCTAAGGTTTAGAAAATTATATCTTAACAAGCAAAATAATTATTGTGTTTAAGAAATTATAGTGGATAAAAATATATGTATTTTATTAAAAGCATTTCAATCTTATCAAATACTCTCAAAAAAATCCCATGGATCAACGTAGAAAACTGCTGATGCATGGAAAGTAACTTTTTCAAATGATATTATCATGATAATAAAAACATATAAAATTAAAGCTAAATGAACATAAATGGTAGTATTTTAAAGTTTGGACTCAAAATTATATCATTAAGTGGATATTTAAGAAAAATAATTTCAAAACCAAGTTATAGTAAGGAGATAGGAAAACAATCATGAAATTTAACCAGGTGCATTGCACGTGCATCCACCTAGTAGAAAATAAAATTTCTACAAATTTGGGTATGCTTTGATATATCCTCTTCATACTTAATTAATATTTTCCTTTTAAATCTTCTACTTTTGATATAATCTCTTCAATCTTTATCTCAGATATCCTCCAAAATAGTTGAAATACTCACTTGAATTCATTTCTTTTTATAATTTTTCAAGCTAACAATCAATGAATAATGATAGCAGAATTTATAAGATTTTGATTTACATGAAAAGATTTTGTGGATTTGTTTTCTCAAGAACACCATTGGACAAACTATTTTGCTTACAATAAAGATGAACAAAGTAAAATTCGCATGGTGATTTAGATTAAAATACCTTCACTTTGTCATATTGTTTTCTCGCAAATACATACAACCTATCCAATTTTGATGAGTGACTTACATAAATCATACAAAACTCTTCAATAAATCACAACTTTCACAACAAAAAGGTTACACAAGTTCATAAACACCAAAATGTTCAATAAAAAATTACAACAAAAGATCTAGATTGAAGTTCATAGATAATGAAAATAAGACATTTGAATACAAAACTCTTTAGCCTCAAATCATTAACTAGAGCAAGCAAATCAAGCCGATCAAAGGTCAGAACCTTTCCTCCTGCCTATAGATTCCTTGCCCTTGCATCTTCATGAATCTCAGAGCCGTGCACTTTATCAATACTATATAATATGAAAAATCAAAGTGAAACATGACTACATGATTGCTCTCACACACTGCACTCTATGTGAAAAACATTTGAAAAAAAATCAAGGAAAATTAAAGAAACCTCTTAACCTCCATAACACTCTTGCATGCATCACCTCAACCCACCAACCGCTCAAAACCCTCTGACCACCAACAGCGGCTTCAGGATTTGTCATCGTTGGTAAAAGAAAGAGGGAAAGAGAAGGGAAAGATAAAGGGGAGGTGGTACCCGGAGGGATGTTGACAGCGGCGACTGCAGAGGTGGAGGTGGGGCTTGGGGATTTCTCCAGCGTACGGTAGAGGTTGAGAGGGCGGGATTTTAGGACAAAGATGAATTGGGGAGAGGGGTTAGGATTTTGGGGGAGATTATGAAAAGAAGCGAGGAAAGAGATGAGGGGTAATTAGCTTTTAATTCTTTTTATTATGTTCTCTGGTAGGTTTGCACTTTTCACCAAAGTCGAGGGTTTTTGGTGGGATTTTTTGTTCTAGCGGCACATCAGCATTACGATGACACGTCACCATCTTTAAAAATCTAACCAATATTTTTTTTCACTTTTCATTGTTTTACTCTACAGAAGTTGCAATCCAACAGACCCTTAGAAATATTTGTTAGTAGAGACTGTCATTTAAGCTTGGGACACAAACAGATAATCACGGTAAAAGTAACAATTTTGGATATATCATTCATGTTTGTGAAATTAGGATGTGATCGGTGAAACTATAGAGAGAGCCAAGTGTTGAGATTTGCTGACATTGGATTGCTTAAAACTTAACTATGTTAAAAGAGAGTACTCCAATTTGAGTTATCATAGGTTAAGGTGGTTCACGAGAATGATAATTTGCAACTATGAAGACAAATCAAATTAAACTAAATTTGCTTGAATTATAGATGTTGGGATCATGGGACGATGTAGCGAACCATGATCTGGGTTCAATCGTCCTGAATTTGCGTTGGAACACAACCCGGTTCACCAACTTGGGCGACCCGATTTGAAACTCAAACAAGTTAAAACTCTAAAAAATTAACTCTTTCAAAAGCATAAATAATAATAAAAAAACGTAAGAAATTAAGCAAATAAATCATGCATATGCTAGTTGCAACATGATTCTCAAGGTTATTTTGCCATTACTCAACTATATCATATTTCTTTACTCTTGCAAAACTTTTGGTTCCTACACTTGAACCGAACCTAAAACATACCACATTTCCTAGCATATCGTATAAGCCTACACCTCCGTACTCAATTCCTAACTAGTGGCTTACAACACCCGTTTCCGTCCTGTGAGCCAGAATAAATTGGGTTCCATGCAACTATGGCTTGAACTTTTTCTACATTAGGACGAATTTGAAAGATATACTCTCCACTTTTTGTCTGAATGGGTAAATATAATGCAGTGAGAAGTTAATTTGGATTAGCTTTTAAGGCTCCACTTAGGGACGAAGAAATTCTTGTAACAGCCTGTGAGAAATCTATTGAGAAAAGGTCTATGTGCTTACTTTGAAAATTGCATTGATGTGTTAAATCATGTAGAAGACTTATCATTAAACTTAATCGGGAACAGATGGATGGTCTGAAGCATAATATTGCTTATCTTATTAACATGTGATGAATCATAAATTTGAATAAATAGATTTCTTTAACAAAGAAGGTAGTAACTTGTAGATTATGTGGAAAATTAGTTTTAGCGAAAGAAACGAGGATGGGATCTAAGGGCTTCAAGCTCTCACGTTCCTTCACACCGGATTAGGCATCAAACCTTAGGATTTAACATCCAACCACATAAGACTTCACGCCTTAGTCTTTCACATTCAACAATAACACAAATATACTTGCACATCCTTCTTATCTACATAAGAAAAGAAGTCTTTCAATTCCTTTTAATTCTCTTATCCTCATGGATTTTTAAATCCCACAAATAAGCAACATCATCCCTCCTGCTAGAATTATAGCAGTGTTTTCGCAATGGAGGTAATTGTACCTTACTACGTAAGTGACTATAACAATAAGATGAAGACAATGAACTAATATGATACTCGGAACAAGATATGAAGAAAATGAGAAATTTTTGTAGTGATTGTGGGATGTATTCATATAGATATTCAAATATAACAATTATTTTCCCTACATCGGTGTAGATATTTGAATTTCTGTCACTCACCTTACTTGGAGTTATTATATGGGATCTTATTCAGAGCGTGAGGGTAGAATTATACAATACAAACGACCAACTCTTCTTTTACTACTATTTCATAAATATTTTACATGATAGGGTTCTCCTTCTCAAGCTCTATTTACATGAAAATTTTCATCTATATTTCTGCAGCAGAGCTCTCTCTATACTTCTACTTGATCTAAAAAAATGGTTAATAAAAGGGTGAGCTACACTAGCCCAGTGAGATTATCAATAAGTATAATTAAACATTTAATAGAAAAATAATTTTAAATTCACTCAATAAATAAAATGGTGAAATAATGCATGAAATATAATTTTCTTGGTTACCATTTTACCTGCCGATATCACATTATGTTCCCATCCACGATAAAACAATAACAATAACAATTTGAGATCCCATCCACGATAAAATAATAACAATAACAGTAACAATTTGAGGATTAAGCTCTGCATAATCCAGATATATGCCGATCAATCAATTAATAACCCGCTAAACATTGACGGTTCCTTTTCGGTGTTATCAATCAATATGTGTGGTACTGAGGTTGTATGTGGTATACAAATATGATGAAATACAATAACCATACAATCAGTTGCATAGGTAATAGTATTGTATAAAAATTAGGTTTATTTGAGTTATCAAATTGCTTACTTCATAAAGTATTTTCTAACATAAGTATAGCAATACGGTATGAACCATACCAATCAAAGAGAAACTTTTGACGTATTAGACTAAAGAAACAAAAGACCAAGGCAAGATTGTATTTACTTCATGAAGGTAGCATGATACATATGATAATCTCACCTTGGTTTACTATGTAAGTAGTTAGTTTTTTGGTTTCTTCTTTGTTGGAGACTTTTGAAGGAAATCTTAATAGTCTAGAAGCCTAGAACTTAAAGAACTAGTTACTATGCTTGCTAGATAATGATTGTGAGTGGGTACTACAATTAGACCCTTCCTCCCTTTATATAGCTGTCGAGAACCGACTCGTGCTCTTGGAAGTGGATTGGGTCGAGTAAAACCTAGTATTTGATTAGAAAACATGAGCGGTGGTAATATCCAATGGCATTGAGTTCTTATCTACTTGTTACTGACTTACGCTTATCCCTTTGACAAATGTCGTAGCTAAAAGGAATACTAATAGTACTGTTATTTTATTCTATTAAATTGGCTACACCGTACTGTTATTGAGAAGTGTTTAAAAAAACATGTTATTGGTTCAAATATATATGCATGTAGGTATGTGGTGTCACAATTTTGGTGTATGTTTCTTTCACCGTTCCTATCTTCGTCTATACATTGTTCTACCTGAAATCTCTCTTTGTTGAAGAAACCCACCTTGAGTTTCAAAGCATGAGAAAAAAAAGAAACGAGTGAAATTTATGGAGGTAATATTAATATTGCACTAGTTAGGACGTCATAGAAGTTAAGAATATGACTTGACAGCGAGTAAGCATAGTGGATCTAATATGACAAAGAGAGTCATGCGCAACATTTGAAGGTACATGCACAGAGATGTTCATTAAATTCTTCACCTCCTAGGATAACATTTACCATTCTTTAGACTGCCTTATCCCTTTACCTTCGACCTGACTTTTACTACACTTTCTGCATGATTCTTCTCAAAATCAGAATGTGTTTCTCATTCAAACTTGGATTAAGAATTGGCTTATGTTGGTGCTTAATGCCAAGTCATAATCATGCTCAAGCTTACGCTCAGGCTCTGCTAGTGATCGTAAATGGCTCTGGTTCTGGTACTAGACTGGGCATAACACTGAAGTTTGGGAACGGTGTTAGTTTAGTGTCAATGCTAGCTGGAGATTATATATTCAAATAATGATGGAAAATGATTTCATTTTCTCCAAGAACTTTAAGCATCACATGTAGATGGAGGAACAAAGGATGAAAAGAGTATCTATACTATATAAAAAACATTGTCGGGGTATACAAATTTGAAGGAATGGGTAATTATTCCTTCAATTTGTCAAAGAGTGGAGCGTCATTTTAGTAAACGGTAAGGGTAATTTGGTCATTTGCCAACAACTTATTAATATGGGTTCCATCTCTCCCTCCCTTCCTCCCCCTCTCTCTAGAAGGTTCCATTACCTTTATTTCCTCCCATCTCTTTTTCAAATTTAAATTTTCATTCCCCTTTCTCTATAAGGTTCATACTTTCATTCCTCCATCTCCTTCTCAAATTTAAAATTTCATGCATTACCTTTTAAAATTCCTATAATTTAAGAAATAAAAGTGCAACACAGATGTAAACTACGTAGTGACGTATTATAAATAAAAGTCTTATGCAACGTGTATATAATATATATAAGGAAAATATGTTTTACTAACTAGGAAAAAATATCTTTCATAATTATGTTAAGTATAAAATATGGATGAATTTTCTTATATATAATAGTTTTTTTGCTTCAATCTAAAGTTAATATACATTCTCATGTTACAACCGAGAAACTAAAAAGTTCAGAAAATAAATAAAACGAAAGTTATTTTATTTAGATCCACTAATGCTCAATAAACTATTATATGAATTTTAAGCTCAATTTCATTCCTCTTATTAAATGAAGGATACATTAACAATTTTTTAGATGCATAAAAGATATTATAAATTTTTATTATTTTGATCACGCACATTGTGTGTATGTGTGCATTGTTTAATAGAAATACTATAAATACATATTAAAGATTATACAGGACCGAGAACTATTTAGATAGAATTTTTATATTACTTGCATGTGCATTTGCACGTGCCAATATACTAGTTAGACATTTAATAAAGATCCTTAATGTTTGTCCATGAAGGCATCCATGAACGACCATTGAATTGAATTCTCAACAACCAATCTTCAGCTTTGCCTCTAGCCTACACTTGTACATACAGAACTACAAATACATTTACATAGCCGACATATCATAGTAGGATAATAAGTCTTGCAGCTCTTCTATTCAATTTCCATATCCATGTGGATCGTCAAAACCTGAAGAATAAAGGACACTATCCAATTTCAAAGGATCGTAGAATGCTTTTACAATTAAGAATAATGCCTTACTGCAGGAGTGATGAAGAAGATGATGAATCTAAATATGATGACTGGAAATAAGGTGTTGGGGAAAAACTGTAGCGATTGATACATGTGGGTATTATAGTAGTCACTGGATATGCTAGCACTAACATGATTTACTATAGCAGTGTGGATACTATAGTAATGACAATTATCATAACAATCACTGATCTACATTAGAAGGGAACCAACCTGGTGATCTGCGGGTAAAAAGTTATTTGGAGAAACTATTCCATTTATTCTTTTTATTTGTCATTTTCATTTTCGCTTTCTTTTGCTTTTTTGAGATAAATATGATAAAAATATTGAAACCTTCTCTCCAGAATTTACACTACTAACTATGTGGTAACTTAGATTTTCTTTATTACACGGCTTTTATGGACTGCATGCTATGAAAGTATATGATATATTTGTAATATTTGTTTTGTATCTTTCAATCTGGTGCATGTCGTGATTCTGTTGTGTACTTCTAGACGGCCAGTAATTCTTTCAGTCTTTCACTTAAAGTCTATAGATTTCTACATGTATGTCAGTAAGGTGGCTCTGCCATGGCTGCAAACTCTTTGTTCTCGCACAAGCACTCTTTATTGTCTGTATCTCAAGTGCTTGGGCTTTCAATTTTGCAGGCATCTTTTGATTGCATTTGGAGGACTTGCTGGTTTGGAGGAAAGCATCGAAGAAGATAAAGCTCTGAAGGTAAATATTTCCATGAAAAAATATCTTCTCAATCAGTTAGGCGAAAATAATTTTTTCTGGAATCGCTTCTTGTTTAGTTAGTCACTTGTATTAGGGAAAAAAAAAGAAACTATGTTTTGATTTCATGTATAATGGTCTATTTTTGTTCTAGACACCTACGGGTTAATAGATGTCCTTGCCATCTGTAGCAACCACTATAAAATACCTTCGCGTTTTTTTTTCCCTAAATTATGAATTGATATGCAAAAATGTTTTCTATTTCTTCTGAATAAAGATGTTGCTCTCGTGAATACTACCCTTGACTTTCACTTCCCCATTAAAAAGGAAAACCTACAATTTCTTGATATTTGCGATTTTTTTATTTTTCATATTATGCACTTTTTATCAAAGTGGAGCTGTACAATCATTAAAGCGGAATCACCATGAACACTCAACTTCTATTACTGCCAAAAATTCAGGAGTACAAAAATCATGCACTTTTTATTAAAGTGGAGCTGTACAATCATTAAAGCGGAATCATCATGGCACTCAACTTTTTATTACTATCAATAATTCAGGAGTACAAGAATCAACGAGAAAGGAAGAGCTAAATGGAGTCATTGATCTCATTATTGCTGAATTCTTGTGAATACAGAAAGAAACTGTAGTCCAGTTGGCTAGATCCATGAATTAAGCTAAAGACACGTACAGCGAGTTTGGATACGTTTTTTAAAGAGGGGAGGGGAAGGGTTGGGAAGATTAGGATGTTAACCCTCCACAAGTTGTGTTTGTTTAGAAATTTTAATTAGCAAGGGGGAGGGATGGGAGGGTTAGAAAATAAGCAAATTCACTCACTGTCCTAACCCTCCTGAGGTGGATGGATTGGGAGGGTAAGGATTGAGCTTAAGTGTTTGTTTAGAAATTTTAATTAGCAAGGGGGAGGGATGGGAGGGTTAAAGAACAAGCAAAGTCACTCGCCTTCCTAACCCTCCTGAAGTGGACGGATTGGGAGGGTAAGAATTGAGCTTAAGTGAAACTTTTCCACTATTCCAAAATTGTCCTGAAAGAAAAAAGAAACGTTTACAAGTACAACTTCTTCAAAAAGGTATATTGGTCATGCAAGCTCTCCTCCCTTCTCTACTCGAAACAAACACAAATTGGAGTGTGTACCCTCTCTTCCCTCCTCTATCCAAATACAGCTATTTCTATTTTGTTCCTTCGCCTACCGTCCCCTTTCTTTGGGTTTAGTTGAATCATTCCGTTCCCCTAACATTACTTGTATTCAAACCCACCCATAATATTGACCCCAAATATTTAAGTCCTAATAATGTCTTCTCATTATATCGTGCCCATGTTATTTCTACCCTTTCATTATATTTTCTGGTCTTAATATCCAATTTCGGATTCGGCTAAAATTTAAATGGAATATTAGAACAATACCCTTCAAATGTATATTTAATTGAAGGGAAAGATATCAAATCATACCAAGTTTCTGTGTCTGTATATTGTGTTCATGCAACAGCTGATTTTAGATTACATTGTCAAATAGTAGTATCTGAGCAACATACTTCTTTTGAGAACTTTATTGAACTCAATTAGTGCATTTTTTTTACAGGGAAAGGATCCCCGCGCTGTATTTGATACTTACTTGAATATATGTCCTCATCAGGGGAGCAGAACAATTAGAACTGAGGTACTTATATCTTCTTCTAATTTTCGTAGTTGCTTCTGATATTGCTTTGTAACCTGTCAAATTTTTTATTCTCACCTCAAATGTTGTACATGTAGGAGGCTGTATTTATATCTTTACAGTACTTCCAAGAACCAATAAATCGAGCCATGCAGCAATCGGAAGGAAAATAATTTTCTGGAAAATCTTGTTTGGATTTTTTCTAGCGGGACCATTGATGGGAGTAAAGCTGCAGCAATGACTTCGTTGTCATGTAGCCATTTGATATTTAGAGATTTGTAATGCTGAAAACACTTCAAAGGAATCATCTTGTGTACATGTATTTAAAGTGATTATTTTCTTGTTTTTGTGATGAATCCCAATTGTTTGGTAACACTGTTAAAGGTCATCAAATTCAGTAGTCTTTAGATTCTATGCTCTTACTCCATTTATATGTTGACCATAGAAGTAAACTTCCCATTTTTTGTTTATTGATACATGAATATATGAAGTATAAAAGTGGATTATTTTTGCATATGGTTAACTAACAATTGATTAAAATCATAAAAGGATGCATTGGCTATGCAGAATGAAGGGTTGCATCCTATTTGTATAAGTATCTTCATCCTCAAACCCTTTCAAAGCATTCACATTCATTTAGGTATTTTTCAGAGCCACTTGATTGTTACCTTCAAAAACTTTCTACAAATTTTGACCTGCGAGATATGAACCAAGTATGTCCACCTTCTAGTTGGAATTATTCAGATTACTGTTAGAATACAATTTCCGAAGGGAGATAATGCAAGTTTGGCATGCAAAATAAAGCGGGTGAATCTAACTGGAAAAAATTCAATTTAAATCGTAATGAACTGAAATAGTTTCAGGAGAATATGAGAATGTGAGTGGAAAGGCTCATTTTTTTACGTCTCCCATTTATGCGTGAACTCTAAAAAAATATAAAAATGCAAGCGTTACATGATTTTCTCATTACATTTCGCATGAATGAACAAAAAAAATGCATAATACGTTCTAACAACCAACATTATAAAGTTCTACAAGATTCAGGCAGTTCATCAGCATGATAGACACTAGGCAACCCCTTGGCAACAACTTATACAGTTAATTAGGCCAAGACAGCGCCAATTTAGTCTCACTTAGGATAACAAAAAGAAGATAGACCTTATTCCCCAATAAAAAAATACACCAATGATTTTTGTAATATAGCAGGAACCAGAAGGAAGCTTTTCTTCTAGACCTGTCAGAAAAAAATTTATTCAAGCACGCGTGCAAAACTAAAGAAGAGAGCCAATGAACTTATTTACATTTCGCAGTTATGGCCGATATAACCCTCTCAGATATACATTGCCATGATAGTGAGAAATTAACATTCCACAGCCCTGTTTAAGAGAAGCACCAAAGCATTACGTCTCCATACACAATTTGACCAAAAACATGTCCCTTGCGGCCTAATGTTTTTGGTATGCAACCTCGAAGCAAGGATACATCTCTATTTAGAGCAATTACCACCAGCAATGTATCTGTATCTGTTGCAATGTAAGTTTCAAAAGTGGATTCCCACTAAACAAAGTTACATAAGAGTATAAAAAGTAGAACCCAACCAACCGAAAACATTGAGAACCTAAAACATTGGAGAAGAGTCACTACCGGTCCTTTGTATCCCCTTAAACAAATAGTAGAGAAAGAAAACTGCAAGTAGTCAGCTTCTAATGCTTTCCAGCTTCTTTTGGATGCAACCCTGTCTGTTATCTTGATGGAGGGCTTGTATCGTCTTCTGTAGTGGTATTGCTATCATTGTGATCAGCATTATCATAATACTTTGCAAATTTAAAGAGGGCGTCCTTCATCCAACTATGCCTACAGAGTTGAGCAGCTTCTTGAATTGTAAGCCATTTCCTCTCGCGAGTTTCTTGTTCTGGCCATGACTCTAGTTCCTCGTCGACATACAAGGCAAACATTGATGCTTTGCACCATCCTTCGGGGCTCAACTCATCCTGGTGACTCTTGCTTCTAAATTCATAATCATCCAGGTATTCCTGATATGATGGAATCAGTTAAATTATGATGCAGATTATCAAAATATTATATACACAGGCAATTGAAAGAGAAATTTGTGTGTATTTCTTGGAAAGTAAACTAATGGACCAAAACATAATGATGAGTTCGCGTTTGAGTTTGGTTTGAGCAAAAGTCCACAAGAGAAACTAGTGGCTGTTCACCACACAACATGAAATATAAAAACCCCCGCTCACACATAATGTAGAAAGAGAAACCTCAAAAAATGTTTTGTCGGTTACTTACCTACCCCCGCAAAAAACAATGTAGAAAGAGAAATTTAAAACCCCCTTAATCCGACGGATTCTGAATGTATTGCCCATCATCCAACATATGTATTGATATTCGACTTTGGTGGATATGGGTTTGATACCAAACTATATCTGTAGTTGTATATGCATCAGTTACTAGTAAACATGAACACATATCACAAGTGTCATATCCGATTCATATCCAATCTGTTTGCACCCCTACACAATCCATTAATTCCAGAAAAAAAATAAATATAAAGAACTCAAGCTCGTTCACTCCACATCCGTTGACACCAAGAGTGCAGGTTTTTTTAAAAAAAAAAGAAAAAAAATAGTAAATCGATGAAGTATCCTGAAGTAAAAGAATTACCATGAAAAAACTTTCGCTTTACTTTAACTGCAATAATTTGTGTCTTTTCAGGATTAAGTTTTTGACTTTAGGCTCTAACGCCAAGTAAGTTATATACCAATCCCAAACAGGAGCTTGATGCATTGAGGCTTCATATAATAATCTAATAGCCATTACAGCAGGATGTTATTAGCTGCACATGTCCTTGTATTTGAGTTCTTCATTTGGGTCATTTATCTGGAATATGCATGTTGTTAGAATATAAAAATATAACCCTCAACACTCACCATAACTTTGGAGTTTTGGTGCAGTGGCAGGCACTTTAAGACATGATCTAAAAAATTATTGAGTTTTAAGAATCCCTATCGATCTCAACCAAACTTACAGAAAATCTACCAAATTTCAAGAACCTAGTGCTACTCCTCATGAAATGATCAGAAATGATCAGAAATGATCAGAAATGATCAGAAAATCAAGTTCGATAAGTAAGTTTTCCGCAATCACTTAATAAAAGGTTAAAACAAGCTATCGACTTCAACTTCAAGTTATTTAATATAAGTAAGGTTAATCAAGCTAACTCAAGCTGATGCGATACCTACAAAGCAAATTTGAACATACCAATTTTATGCTTCTCTAATAATATGCATCACAGCCATAAGATCTTAAATATTCAAATACAAAGGAAAACCAATAATTCTTGTTTGTCATTATTTAATATATAAAACCCTCTTTTTTTTTGTCTTTTGTAAAAGCAAAGGACCATAGACTGGAGTTAAACCTGGAAAACTCATGATCCGAACCACCCCCACCCCCACCCCCCCAAAATAAATAATAAACTTACCACTGAGGCAGCCCTCAGTGAAAACCTGCAATTTGTGTTACGCAAAGTCAACTGAAACCCATCTTTCATTGAAACAAAGAATTTTCAGAAAGAAAATAAGTGCAGAAAATCATTTGGCTCGTTCTAGTTGGTTGAATTCCAGCTATGTTGTATCAGCAACCGAAATTTTTCCGAAGTCCATACAGTATATGAGTTCTAGTTTAGAATCTTCAAAAGTGACCATATGCCTAGTTGGATCGTCTGCAACTTCCAATAGACCAACTAAAAAATTTAGATGTAAAAGTAAACGTTGGCTCACTGATTTTATGCACTAGGAAAGTCACCTAGCTTCAATTTCCACCCAATGCACATTCAAAGCAGATTTGAAAAATGTCTATATGCAAGAGCCTGAGTTTCAGCTTATAAAAAAGAATGCTCAACTTGAACCGAAAGGATGGTGTGTGAGAAACAACAAATATAAAATAAATTTCAATCCTCATCACAAGTTTGCCGTTTTCATGAACTAGTAAAGAATTTAGAAGGCATAACACTCTCAATTCTAACCACAATTTGAAAGCATTTTTTATAGTATTATGGATTTTAAGATGTTATCAGAACCACACAGGTTCAAATCTAATTAGGCCCAGTGGCCCACATTTAAAAACCAGACTGAAAGTAACAGCTCAAAAGAGTCAGGAATTCAGTCCGTACAAAGAATCTCAACTAGCCAATGTCTTATAATATATAAGCAGACGTCTTAGAATATATATCTCTCAAATTTCACCATAGGTTTGGAGTTTTGATGCAGCAAAAGGGAGTTAAGATGGTCGTGGTACTGGAGCCACACAAATTCATATTTCACATGATGCACATTAAAAAAATTTACACAAAATGCAAGGTGCTTAAATGCTAGAATGTAAAATTATAACTCAAACCAAAAGTTTGAAGTTTTAGCATTTTCGTAATGACTTTAAAACCATGTAGTATATTAGGAAGATTATGGAATTGAGTATGTAAATTGATCAAAAAGCATGATGGATTTGTGGTTCCCACATCTCCTTTCAAGCATTCAAATTTTGTCTGACATATACTGCTAACTCACAGTACACAACTTGAGGTTTTGCGTTAGAGTGGTTTGAAAATTTTAGACTTACATATATCTCAAAAGAACTCAAATTTTTATTGTCATCATCACCCAAAACTAATAATACAAATCCACCAATTCAAACCAACCAAACCTCTGCAGATACCAGACAACTAAAGTTCCTATACTTCCAAAGTTTAAAAAACAGATACCAGACAAATAAAGTTCCTATTCTTCCAAAGTTTAAAAAACCAATAGAAGCTCTGATACATGACTTGAATGCGTTCAATTGGGCATCAAATACCAATCTTTTTGACATGCTCATTGCAAGTTAAATCATTTTCCCAAAGTATAACCTTTATTTAAGTAAAGATATACTGATAAACTATCAAAAGAATGGGTAGGTGCGTTCTTTTCTAAATGCAGAAAAGAAAGTGGTGAAGATCTAACTCTTTAAGTGTAGAATAAATCCAACAGAAGGGCTATTATAAGAAATCACAAAGGTATTTGACCTTTTTTCTTTATGTTGGTTATTCATACACAATAATAAATACTAGCTTGAAACATCTTATATGCAATATAAGTATACATGATCTCCACTATATATTTGCTAGAACTAAATAGTCGTTGCACAATGAACATGCACGTCAACATTAGTTTATATTGAAATTTACCTTGACGACTCCTCTAACGCCTGCTTCTTCAATGGCTTCTCGTACAGCTGCCTCTGTAACAGTTTCATCATTTTCCCATCCTCCCTGTTAGAAGATGATGAAATAATTTTGGGTAACATAGAATTACTTGCTCTTGTTCGACTAATAGAAGCTAGAACATAGAATTACTTGCTCTTGTTCAACTAATAGAAGCTAGAGCAGTAGCCAATAAATCATCTGCCTGCATGGTCTAAGAATGATCATGCCAAGTTACTAAATTCTTCCTAGTTTTAAAGGACGCATACATGCTTGCATAGTTGCCCCCAAAACATTGGTGATGAGATAATAAATGAAATTACACTTCGTACAAGAAAGAATTCACCATAAATAAAAGAGACATCAACAAAAATAGAACTTCCTGTGTTGCACATGAGATGAGTTATTACATTGGCAAGCACAGCTGTACAATTTGTAAAGAAAAAAGAACGTGTAAACACAACTAGTTCTCATTTCCACTTATGCACTGCAGTTATAGCTTAAAACAGAATGTGCAAACACAAATAGTTTTCATTTTCACTTCTGCAGTTGTAGCTTAGAAAAGAATGGGGTTTCAGCAATTCCATCAAGTTAAGTGAACAGATTATTTCAGGTAAAAGTTTTTGGATGAGCTTTTAGAATAGCTGCTTTCTTTGGCCAGCTTCTAGTGGTGGTCATCATCAAAATTTCTATTTAACCTTCATTTGTAGAACTTGAATAATACTTCAGGAATCAATCCACAGCCGTCCCGCAACCTTACTAAACTGTAGTTATGTTTAAGATGCTATAGGGCATGTTCCATTATAATCTAGACACTCCATCTGAAGTCTTCTGTCAGTATGAAAAGTTATTTAGTATTCAAGCTTATCCACAAAAAACTATAATAAATAAAACCATGCAAGACCTTATCTTATCATGTTTTCACCCCCATCAAATTTTCAACCATGTGTTGTCCCCCAACTTGACTAGTCAAAGGTGAACAATCTTGGAATAATAGGAATTTCCGTGGCTAGAAGAACTTTCAATTTTGGAATAGGAAGAATTCCCATTAACAAATGTATTGATGTATTGAACTCCTCAATATTAGTTAGAACTAGCTGCCATAATATATAGAATAAGATTTTCTTCGTATGTCGGTTCTAAATATCATTATTTTTTTCCACACCCCCTATGTCCTCCCATCCTCCAATCCTTCTCGTCTTGCAGCACAACCCCCTCCCCCCTCCCCAACCCGCCAAATTTGCCCCCCAGCCCCACCCACCACTTTGCCCCCTCCTAAAAGAAATGAAATGTTCATTTTCTGCATGGAAGGAGTCATTCAAGTCCAGATGCCCTCACGTTAGTGACATGGAGGTTTTAGGAAAGAAAAGGTGAGGGGTACGGGAAATCCTCGTACATATGATAAGCCATGTTATTATTGTTGAAATAGGATGACATGACAATCCTAGAGATTTCCTACACTCCTACTCACAGGTATTTATTATGCTCTCTGAGGAATCCGGCTCATACAACAGGCAATAAAAACCTATATAAGCATCAGCAAATAAACTTTTTGGTACTACTACTACAGCTGGATCATTGGATCGGTCACAGTTAAAAAAGAGTTCGAAAAAATCCTCGTGAACAACTAATCACTGAACAGGTAAAACTACATAGGATGGCCAAAACCATCAAAGGCAACTCCAGCTAGAGGCTGTATAGGTTGATGCAAGTACATGAAGCTAAAAGGGTATGCTGTACCAACCAACGAGAAAATGACACTGTACATCGTCTTGGGTGTACTGTAAACGGAAAACCCATATGAGCGCACAAAATCTTGTTGTACAAACATAATTTATCTGGTTATATAATCACAATAAATGACAAAATCCCATATGGTTGCAACTGATATTATTGTATAAACATGATAGGCAGAACTACTGTAGCCTGGTTATTTAAATGCCACAAACATTTGTTGCTGTATTAACTGTTTTATATGTACTTTTGCAAAGTACGTTGTGTGTCACGTAGCTCCATATCCATGTCAACAATCCATTTTCCATGCTCTCTAGGCTTAACCATATCTTTTATTGAAAACTAGCACAACCAAGAAACAGGGAATAGATACATAGATGACGTGATGCAGTACCTCAATCCAATGGCATAGAAGCCCAAGCTACAAAAAAAAGTGTGAAGGAAATCGACAAAACTATATTTCTGCCATTATCGAGTAATAATTTTTTGCCTCTATAAATCAGAAACTTTGGTAAAATTGATGTTCATAATCAAGTTCCAAAACCACCTGTTTTTATATAATTGTTCATGCCAGTTTATTACTAGACATTACCCAATCATGTAAAATATGTTAAAACAGTTAAGCCTTCTGCACTCATGTACAAATGTGCCAAACTTCGTAAATAAATATTTGGGACGACATTCTGTAGGGTTCAAATTTATTAAAGGTTTACAATCTCTCTAAATCAAGTGCTAACTTTTGTGCTATGCACAAATTCAAAAAGCCTTTGATTCCTATAATAATGATTTCCTACTTCAAAATTTATGTCAAAGAAGGCTTCAGTTAACTTGGATGAAATGATTAGACCATGCATTATAAATGAGGGTGCAAATTCATGATGGCATGTTCTACTGGCCTATGCAAACTTTGGCAAGATGACATCTTATTACTTTTACTTGCATTGGCAGTAGCTAGAGATCTCCTTTCTTTAAATTTAAACTAACTAATGTACTTCACTCCAGCAGAGAGAAGCCACCTTGCTATTTTTCACTAGCATTTGCCAACAATATTCTTTTTTGTTGATGATTCTGTCGACTTCTCTGCTAAGAGATTCAAGTTATAAGTGAGAAAACTCTTTCCGAGCCACGTCACTTCTACTTCCATGACCCCTTTCGCTATACAAGACACATTAAAATACATGCTCAGGACAACTACAGCTCCTTAACTCATTAATATTTGGGATATCCATTAAAACTCACAGATGAACAGTTTCATACTAGCATGTTATTTGGTTGATTTCTCTCATAAGATGCACCAAGAAAGCACAGAATTACCTTAGAGTATGAATTAGAACTGCTTAATACCTATACTTGGTGCGAGCTTAGAATGTTAGCTTATTCTTGAACAAGGGTTAATGATTCTCAATGAAGACCAATACCCTGAATGATGTTTCTCAAAGAAAAAATACTCCTTAATATTTCATACTCCTTAATATTTCATTTTCTTAACTCATTTTCAGTTGATTGCCGTTACCACTCCCATTCTTGGATGAGGCTTCACTACAAAATATCAGTCAGAACAATGGGGCTAATGGTTCCCAAGAAATCCCAAAGCTATATGGAATGTTTGCTTCCGTCTTCAGTTCACTACCATAATCTCCCCATATAAATCACATCTAAAAACTATATTCATGAATAATGGTGTCATCCTAAGACATAGGATCTGCCAGATATACATTAAAGCTAAAAAGATAATTCAAACAAAAGCCAGAAAGAATATGGTAGGTTATACTCGTGATACATGTTTTAGAAATATGTTAGTTATCTAAGTTTCGATACAAATTGCAGCTTCAATGCACAGCTACAACTTAGGAATATGGTATGATGTAGACAAGTAATGGCAGAGAGTCAATGAATAGAAATAATTATAAAATGTGGTCTTTTCTTTCCTCATGACAGTATCAAATTACGGCTCATAAAGGTACCAGGGCTATTATGTACCTTGTTGCCTTCCCTGCTAATTTCTCTTAGATTATTTTCATTTCATCTCATGTCATACACATATAACTACGTAAAACTCAAAATATCATACCTTTGGAAACAAAAGGCCTGGCCCGCTAGTTGAATTGATCATAAGAACTTTTATAGTTTTCTTCGTATTTGTATCACAATTCTCATTGCAGCTAAAATATTTGAATGGTACACACCTGAGAAAGGAAACTAAACTTCAGTACATACTTAGCAATATATATTACTGAACATTCACCAATATATCATCTAAACATGCAAGCTGTCATTCTTATTAAACTGTAACAGGATGCTTGTAAAAGAACTCAGTGTTCGTGTAACATGTTTGCCTTTATGCAAGAGATAGTAATAAGAGGGGTTCTACTTACCACTTCTGTTTAACGAATGCATGATCAATATAACAAGCATGCACCATGATTTTGGTAACATGAAAGCAACATAAGCATATCCCTTACTAGACAGCATCTTCTCTTCAATTTCTATCACTAAAATTCAGCGTCCATATATAAGTTGCAAAGAAATTGGTCTATAAGCATGCAGGCTTTCTAGGATACAATCATATGCATAAGTACAATTACTTTTCCATCTTATCTACAGAGTCTATTGACAAATTGATCGTGTAACAGTGCTGTGATATAGAAAGTGAGATATGATGATGGTTTTGAAGTCTGCCAATAATGAACATATAAAAGTCAGAATGAATAAGTTTAACATGTGGTAATAAATAAGTAGAAAGGAGGTTATTTCCTCTTTGATCACACCAAGATTGCCCAAGTTTGGCAAAAGGTAGTAAACATAAGACAAAAGTGAGAATAAGATACACATAATTCCACATGGAGAACTGCAGGCATTTTCAAGAAGTTATCCTACATCAAAGCTAAAGCTTTAGTTGATTCAGAGAAGGGGAAAAAGTGAAACAGGGATCATCAACACACAATATAAGGCAGAATATACAAATTATTGGTACTCTCCATTTATGGTACAAGATAGCATCTTAGAAGTCTCTAACCTCAACACAAACCTATAATCAAATGTGCAAATGTTCCCCACAGAAAAATGCTCTTGTCAATCATTCTCTTTAAAGGCATGTCCTAACATCAAGAGCAACGCTATAAACTCATCGTTCTCTACACCAAAAGGAGGATCCTAGGTCTAACGATGGAACATCAAGGGACAAATTTGTGTTTTGGGTATTGAATTACGGTTCTAGGCATTACCCAACAGCAAAACCATTGCTTTCCTAGTACCAAATAAACCCTTCACAACAATTTCAAGCATAATAAACAAATTGTTGGCATTATCCTTTCGTCTTAGAAGTCTCTAGCCTCAACATGATCTTCTGATCAAATATGCAACGTTTCCCACGGAAAAAATGATCTTGTTAATCATCCCTTTTAAGGGCATATCTTAACATTGACTGCAATGTTTGGGTTTTGGATATTGAGATTAGGGGTCTAGGCATTACCCTAACATCAATGTTTTAAAAAGCCGGCGCCTAGCCCGCCTAGGCTCCCGTCTAGGCCTAGGCGGTACTTAGACCGCCCATCTAGGTCTTGGGAGAGCCTAGAGCGTGGACCACATTCGCGGACTGCACCGCTTAGGTCTTGGTTGTGATTCCTAAGCTACAGCCTCCACGTCCTCCGAACTCCTCCATCCTCCACTAACTATGAACACTTCCACCTCCTCTAACGTTCAAAAACCTCCTCCACCACCACTTAAACAAAGAAAGAAATTCGCATAGGTTCTAGGCACCAGTCCGGTGCCTAGCAGTGTCCAGCACTTTCTACAATATTGACATCTATTATCAATTATTGCAACTAAAAGAAAAACAAAAAAAGGAAAACCACCCAGGCATCTAGGCTCTAGACATTGGATCCGGCGGCTAGGCCGCCTAGCGCTTTCTGTAAGCTCGCCCAACATCAAAGCCATTGCTTTCCTAGCACCAAATAAAGGTTTCACCTCAGCATTACCCATAGCCAAATGCCCAAAAAAGTTAAAAATAAAAGAGCAATGTGATTTCACCATCAAAGTTTTTCCCCTCAAGATCATTTGATTCAATGGGGAAAGGAGTAAGCACATCTTTGAAAATGGATACACCAATCAATCAATCAATCACCGAAGGTAGCGAAGCATTAAAAAATGTGCACATTTCATGAAAGACGAGGCGGAGAGAGATTCACCCCGCGACAAGGCGATACCCATCCTTGTACCGCTGCTGATGCCGACCCGTGCGGGCCACCAAATCGCACATACTCTCTCTCTCTCTCTCTCTCTCTCTCTCTCTCTCTCTCTCCCTCCTCAAATCTCAATCTCTCTCTCTCTCTCTTTAAAGAAAGAAACGATTCAAGATTCAAAGAATCAACCCTCTTCCCCTCTCCTCATCCCAATCCCCATCATCTCCTATCCAATGCGGCGGCGGCGGCGGCGGCGGCGATAACGACGTTTCCACGAAACAACCCGTCGAAAATTTTCTAGAGAGAGAAAGAGAAGAGAAGGAGAGGAGCGAGAGAGAGATCGTGAATCTGAGAAACTTTTATTTTTATTGTCTTCTCTCTCTGGATGTGTGTATGGATAATTACTGTTATTTTCTTATTTTGGAGCTTCGAAAATAGGAAACTACTAAAAAAAGCAGTTTGGCAAAGAGTAACAAACTACCCACCGATTATTTGAGCGGTGGGCCTGTTTGAACCGCGCGCTGTGGGGTATTATGGGTTTTTTGATATTAGCACCCAACATTTTGAAATCTTGAAATTAGTCCTCCGAATCTTCATATCCCCAAATGACGATTATGGGATAACCCCCTTAACTTTATGTGTTTCCAGAAAACTTCCTTCAACTTCTGATAAAATCTCAAAGTTAAAGGAGTTTGCCTGATAACCCTAAAGTTTAGGGAGTTTTCTAATAATTCTTATATTTATTAGGGAGTTTTCTAATATTTTGAAAGTTATGGAAGGCTGTAAGTTAGGGGGGTTTCTGACATTTAGCATGTTTTTAAATTAGTCCTCCAAGCTCTATATTCTAAAATTAGTCAATCAAATGTTTCGAGTACTCGGAAATAAGTTCTCCAAATCTTCATAGTTTAAAATTAGTTTGCCAAGTGTTTGTAAGTGTTTTGAAATTAATCACCCAATATGTTAAAGTTAAATGAAAATTTAATTATAAATCAAACAACTACTAACTAGACGAACTAAATTCAAGATCGCTATAGATTTTAGGGATGAATTTAAACCCTGAACGAATTGGAGGACCAATCAAAATATTAAAGATATAGGGACCAATACAAAATAACCCTTCTTTGCTTTTTCACTTTTTTTGACATGAAGTTTTGTTTTGCTTGTACTTTCCGAAAAAGCTCCCTCCTCCTTTTTGCACGTGGAAAACAAAAAAGATGATTCTAAGCAAGGGTAAAAAAAACTATGTACTATTATATTGTGGATCTAAATATTAGATAGCTGACAAAGCCCATTTCAGGCGTAGTTGAGCTGAGAATATTCCTTCCAAACTGGAAAATATTATGGGCGGGGTTCATTGGGCTCCACACTTGGCAGGCTCAATTACAACAGCTCGTTGCACGCCAACAATTAGGGCCTTTTTTGTATGGATGTCCTGGGGGCTGTTTGGTTTGCTGCAAAAATGAATTGCAGCAAGTATTGTAGACATAAATGTTTCATACAGCATTTGCTGCTGAAGTAAATTAACTTCAAAAAAAAAATTTTTTTGAGAGAATTAACTTCAAATTCATTGTTAGGTATCTGAACTTTATATTGGGAAACGTATTTCCTAAACAAATTTAGTATTTGGTTAAAAATAACTTTTTTGAAATCTATGTAATTTTATCATATAAGGAAACAAGAATGTAGATGATTTTCCAAATTGGATTTGAAAAGATTTTTTTCAATGACGTAGAATTGCTTTTTTTTTATGTCTTCGATGTTTTTTGGGAACCTGCACCTTTTCCGCCCACCAAATTAATTGCAACTTGTTGCATTTTTTCAAATTGTAAGTTTATTTATATTTTCTCATTAAATTTTACAAAATAAACAAGTGAAACATAAATTTGGTTGCATGATTACACAGTATTTACACTTGCAACTCTATTTTCATCCAACAAGACTACCCCCTTAATGCACCAATCTTAATCATGATTTTATCTAGCTATACCTAACAATTTTGCTTGTTATTCCTACTTTGCTTTTCGGCCTGACAAATAGAACAGAAGACAACCATAATTATACAAATAAGAAAAGCCAATCTTCTTTAGGGCGCTAGTTGTTTGGTTGGTAAAAAAATAGTCTTTTTTCTTGTGTTTGGTTCACTTCTTAAAAGTAAAAAAAAAGATGAGATGAGATGAGTTATCACTATATTATTGGATGATGTGACTCAATTTTAAAGAAACTCATTTCATGACTTTTTTTGAGGAAATGAGTGGAAGACAATTTTTAATGATTTCCTTAACCTATTTCCCTTTTTTATTCTAGGAAATCAACCAAACAGGTCCTCAGAGGAAATAGAATTGCACAAGTAAATAAAAACAGCAACAAAGCATTTATCCTAAATGTTTAGGGTCGGCTATAGTAATTACTACTGTCACGCCCCGCTTCCTAAATTACGCGGAAACAAACGCGAACAAACCCGCGACGTATTAGATCGAAAAGTATAAAAGGAAAAACTCTTCTCCTCAACCTAATGCGCCAAGTGTCAAGCAATAATTATAATAAAATCACAGGTCTCACAATCACAGTCACGATCAGCAAGAATGTGATAAACAATATCCAGAACTACTCGAATACATATCACTAAGGAAATATCATCCCAGACAAAATAAATAAGAGTTCAATACATCCAGGTACAACTAAACTGAATAGTCAACAACATCTACTGAACTAAAGAAAAATATAATGAAGTCCAATGTTCAACATCTACTACATAAATAAATGACTAAGCTACAGCCGGTTCTTCTACCCCAACGGTGCTGCACTCCTACTGAGAATACCCCAGCTCCGAGACCACTCCGTACTAGACCTGTCCGTCATCTAAATCTAACGTACACTAAGGGAATGGAGTACGTCAGCGTGTATAACACACGACAAGATCACACAACGAGATAACAGTATAATAATAAATGTAAATGCATGCAGGTAATCAGAAACTATGAACGATCCAGGTATAACAATCTGAATAACTATCCATGTACATCCGGGTGATTAATGTTCAGTAATCTACAAAACGAGACGTAGTACGTCGAGCAAAATAATCCAAACAAGTAAACCCTCATGTATATACCATATATCTCGGATTGTAAATAACTAGATATTAACTCCGATTGATACATTGATGGAATACAAAACTAAAGTAAGCATCAACAAGTGCAACTCGTGTGTCCGTACAAACAGATGGCCTAACTATCAAATGTCTCTACTTGGTGTTAAAGTCTAGCAATTCTATATCAAGTCTCTGGTCTATATCTCACAAGAGTCAACGATCATATACTCGGATAACTGACTGCACATATTCATCTATGCGCATCCAATGCCATGAAACGATCCGGTCAGAGGACTACACGCAATCCGATTCTGGCTTGTCCGGACACAAGCAGGACTCAGGTGACGAAACGATTTCACTGGCCACGTGCGAAACGGTTCACTGGCCCAACAAACTAGCCCAAGTGTGAAATCAAGATCACTTGGCACGGGTTTGGAAGAAACATAACCAGCCACACCCGAGTACATGAACTAAGACTTTCCCATCCCATGGTCTCAAGTAAAAATCAAGTCAACATTACCGATATAATCAAGTCAACGAATACCTATATAACACAACACGGGTTCACCACCTAAGCATGGTCAACGCACGCATGTCACTAGGTCATGTTCATGACTAATCAAGTCCCTAAGTCATGAACTACTACTATTTTGGACACAACAAGACTATAAGTAAATGCAATTAACAAGGCATATCAATACAAGAATGCATCGAAAACATGAATAATCAATAAACGATATGAAAAACGATAACGAGAGCCATGCACCGCTAACTACACATGTAAACGAGTTATATCAAAAATTCACTAATCAGATTTTGAAACTTTTTGAACTCGCAACTACTCGCGGGGAAAGTTGTTTGATTGATTTCCATTGATTTGAATCTGTTACAAACTTTAGTCGCTTACAACAAAATTCAATAAAAAGATCGCCTTTTTATAGGGCTTACAATAAAAAATTAAAAAGATTACAACCTTATAACCCTAGTTGAACAAACGGCGGATCTGTTTATCAGATCCTCGCTTGCGTGGGTGTCTTTGCCTGTGCCAAGACCTTTTGTGCCCATGGACCACCGCGTAATCCGATCCAAGTAGAGACCTAGGTGCTAGATCTACAGATCTGAAGTATTTATTTCGTGAAGGAAATAAAATACTGACGGGGATCAACTCACGAAAGAGATGATCGCTAGAGTGGGTGAAATCTACAAGGAGAAGTCACGCACTGACCCTGAGATTAAGACGAAGCTTAATCTAGAGGGTGAAGA
>JBAKGM010000081.1:16794991-16805516 GCA_037177215.1 Asparagus racemosus | reverse complement strand
TATATAGTACTGAGGTAACTTACATTCCATGTCCACCTTTTCATTCTTAGGGCATGATTGACAAACCACTAAAAACTGACTTGATTCAAATATGGTCTAGTTTTTAGTGTTTTGTGCTTGGTAAAAGTGAGGTCAGAATTGACCCAACTTAAGTCAGTTTACTTTTAGCCTCTTAACCAGACTAGAATTACTCCACCCCCTATCTAGGACCTATCCAAGCCTAGTTAAGAAATAAAAAAAACTAGTTTGGTTTTTCCCAGGTTGCCAAACAGAGCCTTAGTGTTACATAGGAAATTGCGAAAAAGCTTTAACTTCCTTAATCATCACATAAAAGAGACCTTGTATAGCTTGGAGAAAAACAAATTAAAAGAACTCGTATTGCTTTAATAAAATGTTACAACATACATAAATGAAAGGGGGAAAAAAACTTGGAAAAATTATACAACAGCCACCTAACCTTGCAAAAATTCACAGAATCCGGCCTAAACAACTGATACCAAAATCTTACATGCTTTTTATCCCCAGATTCAGTAATGTATTTCTATATTCATTACAATCATACAAGCTCCATTAAAAGGGGATCCCCAGAAGCCATAACTCTAACCAACTTGATGAATTCAATCTCATCACGAATATCCAACGGATAAACTGCAGGCACTCGAGTAGAATACACATTAGCCAAAGAAGTATTGGCTGGTTTTTCAGTACTATACACAATATTTGAGAGAGCTTCGGAATCATAATTTTGCAGCGAATCCATTGCCAAGAAAAACATGGGCACTGCCACTTTGTGGTGGATATTCATATCTCCAACAAGCCCCACGAGATCAGTAAAGTCACCGGCGTGACGTTGAGGAATGTAGAAAATTTCACTGCCACAGATGATTAGTTTGTTTTCTTCTGGCATGGTTTCTTTGTAACTAACTTGGAAGTGGACGGGAAAATTGTTTACAACTTGTTTCACTAGTGCAGCTTGCTTTTTAAACCATTTGGAGCTATTCTCATCTATTGTTACGGAAATCCAAGACTTAGAAACCTGTAAAAGAGTAGCACAAAAGTCCAATTTATTAATTTTAGCATCTTCATCATCATCATCGTTATCATCAATATCTAAGTATTTTCTCATCAAAATGGGGATGACTAGCGTAACAAAACTCGAAGTTGAGAAGGTTGCATAAAAAATTGCCCAAAGTTCTACTCCCATGTAAACTTGATTCTTAATGAATTGGTGGCAAATATCTCGGCCAATGTAAACTACAAGTTAGGGCTAGCTGGATATGCACTTAGACCATTCTTTGTAGAAGGCTAAGGTCATGCAAGAAAGGAGAAACTCTCCAAATTCCTTATAGGCTTGGTATAAGTACAGACAAAAAGGAAAATAGAGGATAGGCAAGGATACAAAAGCAATAAAATCATCAATAAAGGAAGCTATTGTTACCTTGTTGGTGATCCACAATTTTTCCTTGTTTGCCTGCAGGAGATTCCAGTAGTTGAGAATCATATTGTCCTGAAGGAATAAAAATCCTTCAGCACCAGCATAGCGTTCAAACACTTTGGGCAAGTACCTGTCCAATTATTAGCTTAACTCAGTATTTTCAGGTTAGTGCAACTTTCAAACAGTAATTTAATGTAGATAATGAACATAATTCAGTAATACTTTCCCAATATTATTGATATTATTGATAAACAACTATGAAAATCCAGCCAAAGAAAGGATGAAGTTCATATTAAGCATACAAGCAGCATATATTATTAAACAAATATAATAATATAGTAAAAGAAAGATGAACTGTGAGATATATTGAAGCACTTCCATGAATATGACTGTATAATCTTTATATAGTTATACACAAAAAGGCTGGAGCTTCTATAAGACGTTTGCTCGAGGTCGAAAACTACATTACAAGTACTGTGAAATAGACATGCATGAACAAGATGATTGAAACTAGTTATACTGTCGAACAAGAATGCAGGTAAATGAAACACATCCAGTTCAATGTATAGTATCTAATAGAGAACAAATTATCTTCACAATGGTTATACTGTACTTCCCACTTTTAAAACTTGTGATCAAACATGTACCAGGTTCCACCAGAATTCATACTGAAAAGTTATCTAGCAGTAAACCAATAGAACTAACTTAAAAGCTAGTGAGTTGGTCATTTAAACTCATAAAACAAGGAAAAATAAGAGATGGAACTTAAATACAGACCATCTGAACTCCATGACTACATAGGAAAATGGAATCCAGAACCTCAGTGTCCTATAAATCCTTATTTAGGTAAGCAGGAATAACTCGTGCTATCGCCAGTCATTTAAACTCATAAAAAAGGGGAAAATAAGAGAAATGAACTTAAATCCAGACCATCTGAACTCCATGACCACATAGGACAATGAAATCCATAACCTCAGTGTCCTATACATCCTTACTTTGGCGTCTAACACGGAATAACTCATGCTGTTGTGAGAATGAATAGCTTTGAAGATCCAAGGAGGGGTTCATGATGGCCCATAAGATACTTGGTACAGAAAGAGTTGTTACTTGTAATATCCAAATATGATAAAAAGAATTTGCATCTGCAAACTTCTGATCTAAACCAATTCAAAGGTAAATAATCAGGTCACATTATAGTTGTGGTTTGTGAAAATAATTAATACTTCGAGAAAAGTCTAGAATGTATGAAATTGCTCACAAAAACTTCAAAGCAACTAGTTATACTCCACAATAAGATTTTTATGTATTTATAGTTAGAAAGTGATAGTTTACTATCAAATAGTGAATTAACTCCAGGCTACCACTAACCTTCTCATCTTTGACACCATTTTTGGCTACAGTTCACCAAGATGTTATAATCATAAAACACTCCAGGGAGAGAAGTTTTGTCCTCGTTAATTTAATATTGTCCAATGACTCAAAGCATAACTGACTGGACTCAAAGCATAACTGACTGTCTCCTAAACTAGACAATAATTGGCATGGGCTAAACACTTGCTCCCTAATTTAACCTTCTCAACAGGAACTTTGTTTTCATCTAGTGCACTGCAGTTATTTAACAAAGTTTACATAATCGCAAATTAGTGTTTACCAAGTCTGTTTCACTCTGATATCAATTCTCACATGGTCCACACGTATTGGGATAGCTCAGGTATAAGCCAGATAGACAAACAGATGATGTTAGATGGCCAAAGCCAGGAGCACAGCTTTTTGCATAAGAAGTTGGGATTCTCTCCATGATTTTCTATTCAAAGTACTGGAAATTCCTGTCATTCCATGTGATATATTTGTAGACATAAGAAGGAAAAAAAAAAACTAAAAAGAAAGCTGTCAAATATATGGGGAGAATAAAACTACAAAATTAGGAAATATCCAAGATCTTTTACACTGATACCGCATAACTATTTTGGAAATATGCACAAAACAATCTTGTAGGATGTGCGCACATGGTAAAGATGGCACACGTTTACACATGTATTGACAAAACACGATAATGAGCACCTAACAAGAGATCATATAGTCCCTGTAGGAATGATCCGCTACTTCCTGTTTTTGAGGAATTAAGATCCACGATATCAAATGTTCCTGAAACATCAAATTAAAGATATTCCCACCGCATTTTGCCATACTCCTGTCACCTTGACCTTCTGCATCCTCTTCAAAATACACCTTAGATTACAGTAATTGTTCCAAAATGTATAACATATGACCCATGATCTAATCTCCATCTTTTCAGTAACTAATTCAGCAAATGCATAAAGATCATAAATATATATTCTTGATTAGCTTTTCCAAAGTCATTTACTCCAATATGAAACCATATCATCCATCACCAAATACCAGTACTACCCGAACCAATGTCCTTATGCTTCTCTTGTTCCAGTTCCTATGAAGTATGGATATGGATATGACATGACACAGACACGAAATACTACAGATTCTGAAAACCAAGGAAGCAAGTAGAACATGGATATGCATAAAAACTATAAAGGTCTATGTACTTTCTTCTCAAGCTAAGCAATCATGTACTGAAACTCCTCATTTTGAAACATCCTATTACTTCATCGGGTAACTAAGTTATCAAAAAAAGTTCCTCACTTCCTCCAAGTTTGATGGAAAGAAATATAAAGGTCTATTTAGTTTCTTCTCAATCGAGGCAATCATGCACTGAAACTCCTCGATTTGAAACATCCTACTACTTCATTGGGTAGTAAGTTATCAACCTAGTTCCTCCACATTTGATGCAGAAGCCATAGTCAATGGATGATAAGATGCTCCAGGTTATTCATGGTTAACATAGCCAGAGGAGAGGACACTATTGAAGAAGTTGAAAATTGTGAGGTAATCACATCTAAAAGGAAAGGGGTGCTCAATAGTTGAAGGGCTTAAATAAGCCTATGCATTATCATACTTGCACATGGATTAATAAGTTTATTTTCTACGTAGTCATCAATGTTATCTGACTCCAGTTCCCATAATCATCTAAACCTTAACATGTTATTTGACGGTTCAAAGAACCTTACAGTAACTAACTTTTAGGCTAAAGAAGAATATTTAGGAGCAAAACCTGGGTGCTGAAGGAACTGGCTCAAATCTAAGAGTTATAAATATAAACTTACTGAAATGAAAAAGATAAAAGCAAAGATGCACTCACTTGTATGCATGGGACAACTGACCGTCCTCCACAACCAAATCCACATTCTTCTGTTCTGAAAGGATTATAACAGTTTTGAATATCCTTCCATAGAGCAACCTCCACTCAAGAGCAGTACGCTCCACGGGCCCACTGCAGTGCATTACAAGCACCACGTTCCCAAAGTTCTTCCTCCACCTTATAAGATTCCCAATCTCAGAATTCACTGTTCCAACCTCCTCAACCCCAAGATGCACCGACGGCAACCTTTTAGGCACAAATTCCCTCCTATCTCCATGGCCAATAGTCGCCCTTGGCCGATCAAGCTCCAACGACATCAACCTCGGCTGCTGATACCCAATCGACAATAAATCCTGCAGCCAAGCAGCGGTAAACTTCACGTCCAACTCCGTCCAAAACCCCTCCTCAGCCATCGCATAGCTAAGATGCAAGATCCTCTCAAACAAAGTCGGCTTATTCGACCTCCAAGACACCAAGAACTTAATCAACCTCCCTACATTGACATGAAGATCCTTCTCCTCAGCAAAAGGGTACGACTGAGCATTATCCACCCGATGAATCGTCGGAGGATAAACTGCCACAAACCCACCAATCTCCCACAATATCCTCTGTGCCCAATACCCCCTCAACACATCTGAAGCCATAGAACTAATCGAAACAGGCAGCATCAACCCCCAAAAAGCCTGCGAGTGAAACAAAGTATTGAAAGAATTCACCGGAACCATAGTCCCCTGAGGCAACGCCACCTTTGGCGCATCATCATCAAACCTAATATCAAAAGCTTCCAACCCTGATGACTTACGGGTAAAATAGAATACTGAATCGACATCCGGCAACCCATTAGACAAACCCTGCTGAATGAACTGCCTGCCACTAAACACCTCAGTATAGAACTCTTCATGTCCAACTTCCCCTACATTCTCAAGAGGAAGCCCTCTCGGCCAAACCGATCGCTGCCCGAAATGCACATAAGGGTTCACCACAGTCCTGTTCGGGTCATGGTGACTGTACTGCAATAAAACAGGATGACTAGTTACCTCCCCAATCAGCTCAAGATCGAAATGTCGGCCAAGATCTCCATCCCCAAGCACATCGGCACGGTCATCAGCGTCGAAGATCTTACGGGCGCCATGCCGGATGGCGAAGAGGTACCCAACAGACTTCCTGACATACGAATTGTACGGCAAGTGGCCGGTGATCCGAAACCCTAGCTGAGCTTGAAGCTCAAGAGAGAGAAAGATGGCGCCTTTGAGTGACCAATCTTGAGGAGTGTGAGAGTTGCCAACAGCGAGAAGCTGCCAGCCCTTCACGCGGGCCAGCCGCTGCAGCGACGGAGTCGGGTAACTCGACACCGAGACAACAATCCATCGATCCGACCGGAAGGAAGCAAAAGGCGAGCTAGGGTTTAGAGGAGGCAAAGGTGGGATCTTGTTCCAATCAATTCTAGGGTAATCAATCGAAGAAGAGGGGTTTGCAGTCGAATGCGAGCGCTCGAAGCAAAGAAGCGCAGCAGTATCGCCAATACTCGGCAAAAAGAACACGGCGGCGATCGTCGTAGCGATCAGTAACAAAACGATGGCGAATTTCGACGAGTTATCTGAGCTCCAAGAGCTCAGATCCAGGATCTTGCCCTTCTTCGGAGATCTCTCGACATGCGAGGGTTTTGGAGCGGATCGATCTTGGACCAACATCGCGTTGATTGAATCGAAATTGAATCGATTTGGGGCAAAACTTGGAGTGAACTTTTAGGGTTTGGTATTGCCGACAGAGGAGTTGAAGCTTCGCTTTCAATGGAGGTTAGAGATCTGGCGGTGGTTGGTTTGGTTGAGATTAGTGGGATGTGGGATTAATTTTTTTTCTTTTTTCCTTCTTTTTTTTGGATGAAATTTTAAATGGGGGAAGATGATGCTTGAAGGAGACAGTTGAGCTTTAATTTGTTTGTTTTATATATATATATATATATATTTGGATTAAAGTTTTTTTTGACGCAGATCTGTTGCTGTTGTTTTGTGGTAATGGCGTCGTTGGTGTCAGTAGCAAGCATTGCAAGTGAGTTGAGTGCGGGATACATGGAGGGTAGGGAAGTCAATGTCTGTTGGGAAGAAGAGGGGACCGACTCCCAGAGAGCTGCTTAGTATGCTAAATAAGATATTTTGGATCATTTACTTTAATAAAAAAAAAGTGGAAGATAATCTGGAGATTTCAACTGTTTCTTTGTGGTTTATAAATATTTCGCTCGCACGACCGGATATTCTAGTAAGATTTGCGTGGATAATGCTAGGATGTTTGTGCGAAATATTTCTCAATTTGTTTTTGGATTTTGTTACGTATAATTTTAAAATAATAGGTATTTTTCGAATTATCTCTCTCAGATCATCATGGTTGGTATTTTAATCTCTAAATAGTCGGGAAACAAAAATATTTATAATGTGCCACTTTGGTGAAGCTCAGTTGACTCAGCGAGCTGGTCGAGACAAAGCTATACATTAACGAGCTAACTAAATACAGAAGACGAGGAGGAGGCGGGTGAGGGAGAGGGCGGAGAAGGCGTGCAGGCGGGAGCAGGAGAGAGAGTGGGAGAGGAGGGAGAGGTTTAGGCGGGGAGGGAGGGGTGGGAGAAGAGTGGGAGGGCGCTTTAGGAAGAAATGTTTTAACATAGCAACCCACTTTTATAATAGTACTAGGTTTTATGCACGTGCCACACACGTGGTTAAATATCATGATTAAGTATTTTTAATTTATTTTCTTACAAAAACTTGTTCCTCCGTTCCACTTTGATGATTTTTTCACACTTATGTCTCTAAACTTTGAGTAATAACAAACTTTTATTTGCGTCTAACATGTGTTTGATATTTATTGAGCCGACATCAATCCTTCTCTACATTTATCTTTTTGATAAAACTAGACTATTTTTAGATGGTAAAAAGGGATAGTACCCCTTAAATTGAAAGTTAAATTTATATATCTTAATGAAAGAATATCAAACAACAACTCTTTTTTTTTTTGCTAAGTTTTGAAATTTTAGTCTTTTTTGTGACTTTGAATTTTTGAGGGTGTGTTTTGCAAATTTTGAAACCTTGAGAGCATTTTTTAAAAAATTTTAAGTTTAAGTTGGGTACTTATAATTTCCATGTTTCATGTATCGGTGGTAAGTTTTCAAATGTCAGGATATTTTCTTGCAACTCTGAAAATTTTAGGGTGTTTTTTTATAATTATTAAAACTTTGGATTGTTTTTTATTTCAAATTTTCAGCGGTCTGCTAATAATTTCCAGATTTGATATGTATTGGTTATAAGTTTTGAAATTTTAAGATTTTTTGTGATTTTTAACTTTTGACAGAGTTTTTTTATAATTTTTATAACTTTGAGGTTATTTTTTTCAAATTTTAAATATTCACGTGCAAGATGATAATCCCCTGAATTCATCTTTGTTAGTTGTCAGTTTTGAAATTTTAAAATTTCAGGGTGTTTTTTTATTATTTGAACTTTTCAGGGTGTTTCTAAAATTTTTAAAATGTTGAGGGTGTTAATAGCAATTTTTAAATTCTTCAGATGCTACTATTAATTTTCAGATTTCATGTTTGTTGTTTAAAGTTTTGAAACAATTTTTTGTGTAATTTTAAACTTTTGAGGGTATTTTGTATAATTTCTAAAACTTTTTGAATGATACTTCTATATTATAGCATGTTAGTTCTTTACCTTAACGAACTAATACCATGGTGCTATTTCATGTGTTTTATTAATCTTATTTTCTTTAAATTGTTGAGCTATAGCTAGTTCACATGGGATTAGGATTTTCATGTTTGTTGTTTAAAGTTTTGAAACAATATTTTGTATAATTTTAAACTTTTGAGGGTATTTTATGTAATTTCTAAAACTTTTTGGGTTTTTTATGATACTTCATATATTATAGCATGTTAGTTCTTTACCTTAACAAACTAATACCATGGAGCTATTTCATGTATTTTATTAATCTTATTTTTTTAAAATTATTGAGCTATAGCTAGTTCAAGATTAGGATATGATATAATTATGATTAGGATAGATTAAAATTTAAATAAAATAATCAAAATAGTGAAGGGTAATATTGACCATAGAAAGATTTTTCTGAACTCGTACTTTTAAAGGGAGTATGATTAGATTAGATATGTTAGGTAGCATCTCAAATAAGCTAGCTTTTAATCCACAATTAAAAAAAGTTCCTCAACTTTTTAAATATCATATGAGCTTTTCTGAATAAGGTAGATTTGACCAAGTAAAAGTCTGTTAGTAGAAATAAAGAAGTAGACAGAATTTCTGAGACGGGAAACACTTTCCTTAAAGAAATATTTGCCCCACTTGGTAATTCAAGTTTATTTTAGGTTAATAAAAATTTTCTTCGCAGAATACAACAGGAAATTAAACATTCCAGCAAGCAAATCTAGAACTTTCCACCAAATCTCTGTGCAACAAGTTTATAGGATTGCAGAATTTTTTGAAAACACTTTGAGAAAGAAGTAAGTTCTGATGTCTGAATCATACACTATTTGTAGGGTTGAAAAAGTGTTTCCAATAGTCATAGCTTTTCAAAACACCCCTTAGAAAAAACAGTCATTTTCTAATAATCAATAAACGGCCATTTTCTAACAGTCTACTTCCAACAGTCACTTGTTTGTTGATATTTTCATAAATTTGAAAATTTTAAATAACGCGGGTTTAGAAGTCTATGCTTTGAGCTATTTATCAAAGCCTAATAATTATTAAATATTTTTAAACCTCTAAAAAAATGCTTAAATATCCGATGTGGGACTATCTTGTTTTTACAAATAAATACTAACAATTCCCCACTTTGTTTGGAAAAACAAAATTTTAAAAAAATATTTTTTATTTAAAAGTATTCTGTAATATGTACAAAATGACATAACTATACACATGTAGAGGTATCTTTCGATTTAAACCTTTACTTAGTACATACACTTTAAAGTTCTATCAAAGTCCTTAGTTGCTTTAGCATTAAACTAATTACTCTTTGTGATAGAACTGGAAAATGTAGCACATATACTAATCTCATGTTTCAATGAGAATTAATATTTTAGCACTGTTGTGGCCTTGTGCTTATTCCTCGGTCAATGAACTCTCTAAAGAGCAAACCTTTAGCTCTTTTAAGAAGCGGCACCACTTCTAAATTCAGATAGGTGAAGCGTCTACAATGTGTTCTTCATTATTTTAAAATCACAACATTAATATATTAGACTTTCATTAAGAGCACAACTCATCCTCTTATTCCGTAATGGATGATATTGACATTATCTTTTAGGGTTTAATGTGTCAATATCAATCGATCACTTTTAGAAACTTGTTATTACCCATTTAGACCTTTTTAACCGGTTCAATTCTAGTAAATGGTGGGTTACTATTCCTGGTGATCTTAAATATAAGGTTTCAGCCCCATTTCAGTTGATGTCATTTTTACTACCTCTCTAGCTAGAGGTTTTGTAAATGGATCAGCCAAGTTTTTTATTTGCCTTAACATAGACAATTATTATGACACTATCTTGCATCAATTGTCTCACATATTCATGTCTTAGACTTATGTGTCTAGACTAGCCATTATATGTACAACTATAAGCCCTTGACAAAGTGGCTTGACTATCACAATGGATAGAAATGTTAGTTCCTTTGTTTTGATGATGTTTTAACAACCAATTTATAACTAATATTGTTTGTCTAGTGTTTGTGTTTCTGTATTCATCCTAGGCAAACTACAGGTTGGAGGATGGATGGATTTCGCCATAACGATCATATCAAATGGAGGTTGGCGGAGTAACAGAGTGAAGCTACACTTTTCAAGTCAAGATCCAATCAAGCTTCATCCGTATCCAAGACGAGCTCAATGAA
>JBAKGM010000081.1:16766544-16794891 GCA_037177215.1 Asparagus racemosus | reverse complement strand
AGAGAGAGAGAGAGAGAGAGAGAGAGAAAGAGAGAGAGAGAGAGAGAGAGAGAGAGAGAGAGAGAGAGAGAGAGAGAGAGGTAAAGAGAAATAGAGAGAGAATCAAGTTCTTCATCTGCTTCGTTGGAGATCAATGGCAATGGCTATGGAGAAGGAGGATGACAATTAGAAATATGGAGTTTTGATCATGTAGAATTTGGTGCTGTAGATCTACATTAGGAGATCGAAAGGCAAGTACCATTGCTCCCCTTTTCTTTGATTCTAGGAATTAATATCACACATTATACTTAAGTTACATTTTAAATATGATTTGTGATGTTTAAAACCCTAGAAATGTGTGCAATTTATTGTAAGGTTTATAGTTGATATTTTATAGGTCAATAAAGTTTATCAGATCAAATGGTTTTAAAATAACAAAATTATCAAAACATGTACAAAAGGTGCACAAAACCCTAATTTTATGGTTGCATTATTTTAGAGTTGGTAGCATGGTTTACAGAGTTTTAATTTATCATGTAGATATGCTCAAAGGCATATGTGAAGGCTGGAGGTGAAATAGCGAAGAAACGGTATTGAACGAGACAATTCATCTAGGATCAGTGATGATCAGATGTCTGGTCGAGCGATATCAAACGTCTAAGCTAAATTCAGACATCTGGTCGTCTAACACTAGAAGTCTGATGAGGGCAGTAGAAATCTGATCGAGAGGAACAAATGTCTGAGACTGGTTTTAGCAAAACCTATTTTTGGTTCTTTTGTCGGAGACATCTGGTCTCTATTGGAAGACATCTAGTTGTATATTCAAACATCTAGATGTTTATTTCAGACATCTGATTTTTCTTCTGATGCATTTTAATTTTTTATTAAATTATAGTTTATTCTATTGGATTATTTATTGGTTTTAAATTTATTTAGGAGAGATATGAGACTAACTGACGATGTAGATTGTTTTAATTTAGTCCTAAATGACATCTGGTCATTTGTTTTTACTATAGTTGACTGATAGGTCTATTTTCAGAGTAGTTAGATATTTTTAAGGCATACTTTTGCCTCGATACATCGGTAGCCGTTCTGGTTCCCTGTTAAGACCTACACACTTTCCTCTTTAAGGATTGACATACCCTTCTCTACCGAATGCATATTAAACTCTCCGGAGTTGTTACTCTTTTGAAACTCTTTTTATTGGGTTTGTTTTTATCATGTTGGATTGTAAAATATCATTATCCAAATATTTGAGGATAGTTGAATTTTATAGTTTTGATTACAATGTTAATTTTAACTGTTAAGCTACACTCATTAAAAGAGGACAATTGCATATTCTAACTCTGTTTAGAGTCCTTTGTTTATCATATCCCCTTTCTAATATATAGAGTGACCTTTGGTATTTAATCCTCTTATTTTCTCAACTGAGTATTTGTTTAACAATAGAACTTGAGTTGTTATATAACTAATAATTCGAAGGTGTCCATTTATGCCCGAAGAGACACACATTTAAAATTTGAAGAGAAATTATAATATTATTACAAGCAATACGACTGGAAGGAGTATTTAATTAATGGATGGTGTGGGAGTAGTCCTATGAGATACATACACTATATTTTAAGAGTATTTTGCCACTCGTATAACTAGCATGCTAAAATAAGTTAATGAATATAATTGTAGACTATTTGAATGATTATATAACTATCAGTACAAGATAAATGGTACTGAATGTTGATGATTGATAGGTTTTTATTTAAAAGCTTTATATATATAGACAGGTTTAGTAACCTGCTCCTATACTACTAAGTATTTGATCTCCTACGTTAGGGATTACGTACTTACGCACCAATGGTTAGCTACCAACTATGATATCGACGATGGTATTAGAACACCTAAATAGTTGTATGGTCAGTGCTTCGGAGGATTGGGATTTAGTGCATAACATTATATGTATGGAGAAAATAATTTAAATAATGACAAAGATGGGGGATAATTAATGGATGAGTCACAATATGAGGTGAGTTGTTTAGCCAGAGGACTCGAAGATGAGTGCCTATTTATGATTTATGAGTTTGTTTATATGTTGCCACCTTAAATAGACAGGCCCAGTCATTACATATCTGAATAAGAACATAATTATAGATCAACTTTTGTTCAATGCAGTAGTAGTTAATTTGTAGTTTACTTCTATAGACTGTCAAAATATACGATCTCTCTCCTAGACCAATGCTCAGTACAGATAACATGAATCTTATATTTGAGCCCAACATGAGTCCAATAAGAGAACGCCCATGGGCTAAACACTTCAGATGGGCCTAAATAGGAGCCATGACGAAGCTCGCCCAAGTCACAACAAAGCTTGCCCAAAGTTACAGTGAAGCTCACTCTCAAGACCAACTCAAGGTGAAGGTTCAAGCGAAGTTCACTCACGACGAACTAAGTGGTCCACATGAGCCACATCACCCACATTCTGGCAAAATTCACTATAGGAAACTTCGCCCATAGCCGTTATAGGCAAACTTTGCCCAGAGCCATTTTTAAGAGCTATTTTTTTAGGGAAACAGTTCACCCCCATTATCTCCAAAGTTAATGGCTACTAATCCACATTTAATGGCCACTAACTCTCTCTCTCTCTTAGCCTTTGAGAGCAGGGAAGATTTCATTTTTTGTGCTCTTGATCATCTTGAACACTTAGCTTGACCATCTTCAGAGAGTTTGGATCTTGGCTGTACTTCGACAATTCTTCTAAACCTAGCAAGCAGACTCATCGTCTACTGTTCAGACTGTTAACAAAGTACAAGAACGACGTTCCATCAACACAATGAAAAGAACCTAGCCGTAAAAATTTTTTATTATTTCCTTGAAAGATTGAAATTGTAATTCTCCATTCGTTATAATTTCAAAGAACTAAAATAGGATGGCAATTTCAATGGGGACTTCTTTCTCATCTGAAGAGAAAATTGTGTCACAATCTGATACTTAGGCCTTAGGTTCTACCACTGAATCTCTGGTCTTGAAATTTGACCAAGGAAATTTTGAGGAATTCATTTTCTCCAAGAAGACAGGCGCAGGTACAAACATAAGCTGCCATAGAGTGCATCACAATAGGAGATTGGGTTCAAACCTAACTCTAGTAGCCCACGGCCAAAGCTCAATGAATAGCCCTAACTTCATCGACAATAGTCTTCAATTCGGTATCAGGTAAGCCATTCCTAATTTATGTCATGGCCATGGACCACTTCTTCAGAGCACTTCTTGTTCATAAGAATAATGACAATTGATCATTACATTTTATTACACTTTTATACCCTCGTTATCTATTTTATTTGAATAAATATATCAGTAATAATGTGTTTTATCTTATTTTATAGGATAATAAAGAGTTAATGAATAAGAGTCCAAAAGAATCAATTTTTCTTATTTGTCTACCATCTACTAAAGCCCACTCTCAAGTCAAGCGAAGGCCTACAAAAGCCTAAGAAACCAAGAAAAAATTGGATCAAGAAGTCAACAAAATTTACAATTCAGTTATAAACCAATCGGTCAACCAACTGATTGACCAACCGGTCGGCCAACCGATTGGTTCGTAACTAAAATAGTGAGCGGTTAAGAATTAATTCCTTGAAGCCCAAGGCTAATCGAATGGCTCTTGTTGATTGTTGTAGGCTCTAAATAGGGGTAGAGAATGAGGGGTTTGTGTGTGAAAAAGTTTGTAATAATCTCCGTTTGGAGAGGAGGGTTATTCTTAATTGAGAAAACGTTCCAAAATTATAAAAATTGTTTGCAATTAATAAAACAATTTCTCCACTTTTAAATTTTATTTTCTTCTTCTATGTTGATGGAGATGAAGATGAATATTTTCTTTCAATAGGCCACCCCCTTGCAATATAAGTTTTTCTTTTTCTCTTTTATTTTATTTCTTTAGAAATCAATGTTTTAGGATTTTATTTTGTTAGAATAAGATTTGATTTATTTTCATGCTTTCTTATTTTTGTGTTGTTATTTTTTTATAATTATTTAGTATAGATTTATTGTTATACTCTTTTATTTTCTTACAATTTTATTTTTATAGTTTAGATTTACTTTTTATGCTCTTTTAATTTTGTTAGTTTGATTTCCACCTTAAAACAAAGAGGAAGGAAATGAAGAAACTTTGAACTGAGTATAAATTAATTCTTTAGAGAAAAAAGCATTGCTTTGATATTTTAAAAGGCCCCAGCGTGCACACGTACGTAAAGCTTAACAAATTTCTACCAAATGTTACTATAAATATCTACAAATCGATCATTTTATACCATGACAACTAAGCTTAAACTGTATTTATGTCAACGTATATAATAGAGTAGATTTGTCAAGGGTTAGATGTCAACTGTATCCAGAGTTTGTTGACTATTCCCTGATTGAATATCTTTTAAGGTGCCAGCCTGCCAACGGACTGAGTCCAAAGTGGTTGATATTTAGTATCAAACGTGTTATAATAAATATAAGGGCAGGAATAAATGCAACTGGCTCGCTTGCAAGTTGCCCATATGTCACACTTCCAGGAAAAGAAAACAATAGGACCTGACAATTAGCTTGAAGACAACCAGGCCTTTCCAAGAAAATATGCCAGCTGCATTGTATACCTCATGAACTCACTAGTTTCTCTCTTAACACAAAAATTTCAAGGACATCTGTCTGTAATCACTATAGCCCATCAATTAGCTGAAATATAGGGTAATTTTTTTGTGCTAACATCAGTAGACTCTGAAGAATAAACCCATTGACAAAAAACATTTAACCTTTACCCCCTTCGACGTGAAAATTATAACCCTCCACTACTATATGTACATAATTATACAAAACCCGTATAGTCATAACAAAATCAGCAACCTCACTATAAACATTGCATGCACATTATCAAAAAAAAAAAAAAAAAATGAAGAAAACTTTCGTTTTATTATGCAGTACATCTCAGTTGGAGAAGAAAATATAAGTTTTGATATACGGGTGTAATAGAAAATGAAAGTTAAACCAGAGGGGCAAAAATAAAATTTTAGAAGCTTTGATATCTGCCTATTGTATTTGCCCTTTTAGAAGAGGTCCTTGTCAATCCTTCTAATTTAAACGCCCTCCAGCAATCAAGCCTGCATCCTTAGATGAATATCATGCTTATATGTTGCATTGTTACACATGGTGAATTTATTTATGAATATCCAGAAATCAAGCCTGCATCCATAGATGAATATCATGCTTCTATGCTTATATGCATCCATTGAGACAGAGGGGGAGCTGCCAGACCTTTGTCCTCCTTTGCCTTTGCAAAGCAGCCACTTTAGAACAAAATAATAATAATAACTCAAAAATAATAATAAATAAATACCCGATTTATCTAACTGTTCAACCTCTACTTATAAAATATTTGATAACTTCCCTTCAAAATAAGCAAGCAAAGTCTTAGTTATAAAACCTTGACCGTGTCTTAAAAACATGCATTCACACTTCTAAAGTTACTTTTGACCTAGCAACCAAATTCCACAATAGATGAAGATTTGATTAAGATAATTCATGAATAAATCAAGGGAGTAATAATGAAGAAACAATATAGGGTCCACACAACCACTCTTCTCACTACCAACAAACCCAATTGAACCTAAAATAATGATTACAATAATATCTTTTATATCAATTCAAAAACCTAGTGTTTTCTTCTTCTCTTTCTTTATTTCCTTTTCGTCTTCCTTGTTTACACAAAGCATCATCATTTTCTTCCAAAGGTAGGCAGCACTAAGCAAACCAAAGCCTATTGAATCCTGGAAAAATTGGTTGGCTTTGAAGAGAGGCAAAGGCTTTTGCTAACTCTTTCATGATTGGATTCTGGAGCGCAGAATCATTGGCTCTTTCTGTTGAGACTCTGAGGTGGTAACTAACTTAACTGTCTCTTAATACCATAGCTATCAGAAACTGAGGGTCCTTGAAGCGAGGATGGGGGTCATCGTAAGGCTTCTGCTTCTCTTCGTGGCGCTTGTAGGGATTCGAGCTGGCCTTTGCTATACTGACCCTCATGATAGTGAGTTTCCTGCATCGCATTAATTTTAACTGTTAAACAGATTGAATTTGATCAAAATTGGGGTTCTCTTTGGAACTCATCAATTCTCTGAAATGACCCACCAAGAGAGGTCATGAAATCTTGAATTGGCTGTTTATTGTGGACTTAGTAATATTCCGATACCTAAATCAAGGAATAGGATTTATCTTATTGAGACAATATTTGTCACGTATCTGAAAGCTTATCGTAAGTTTGTCTGCCAAGATAATTCAAGTCCAACATATTTTTATATGATCGCTAATTGCGAGACGGTAAATCATCCTGAAATCTCATTACCACAGAGTGTATAGGAGATTGATTTTTCAAGGAGATTACTTCTATTAGGAGAGAATTCAAAGAAGATTACTTACTTTTTCTGCACAAAATTCATGGTTTCTCCCATATAGCCTTCCAAGATTGGTTTTCTGCAGTCTTTCTGCAGTTATATGCAGTTTTTCTGCAGTTCTATGCAGTTTACTGCATTTTTTTACTGCAGTTTCTGTAATTTCCTTCAGTTCCTTCAGTTATGATACGCCATGTACATTGTCATTTTCAAATTCAAATAATATTGAAAATTCCAACATTGATTTCTTAGAAATGACTCCTCAGTAGAATTGAGGTCATACGAATGTCGTATATTCTCTCTCTTTGTATCACTATTCTTTCTTCATGGAGATAGGATATGCAAAATCAGCATATTATGCAAATGTTCAGCGTTAGTTATAGACCTTATCGAAAAATTTCAGCTGCTGCACTGCTGTCTCTCATGAGTGAATGGCAGAATACACCACCTAATTGGGGGCAGTCAAACGATCCATGTGGAGTTCCATGGGAAGGAATTGTCTGCAACAATAAATCAAGAGTGATAATGCTGTGAGTTTTTCTTTTTTTATTGTATTCTCTTATGAATACTACGTTTGGGTTATGCTATAATGACTTTGCTGTTTCAGGAAACTATCTACCATGGGTATAAAAGGGACATTAAGTGGGGATATTGGACAGCTTACCCAGTTGCAATCCTTGTAAGTTGCCTCTCTCAAGAAATTTGAAAATTTCGTGCTAGCAGTAACTAGCAGAAGATTCATGTGATTAAGAATTTTCAAACAGAAACCAGGTTTCTGTAGGCGATTCGTGTGTGAATATAGTCATATTGGATAGAAAGAGTAATTGACTCAAGTGATAATGAAAAAGTTAAGAGAAAATACCGGCTCTCTTTATTTTTTGGGTTAATTTGGCTCCTGGATATTATGTTTAAGCCCCATCACCCTAGATTAAGAACCTCCTAGAATTTTGCTCAATTTTGCACCTAAGCAAAGGTACCAAGAGTCCAGATTGTAGAAAATTGTAACTAATACCTAATAGGTTGAACTTTTTGTTAATTTGGTTTCTAACAACTTTTTGTTTATCCTGTGGAGTCCACTTATCCATGGGTAGAACAACTGTAACTCCCTCTTCCTTAGTAGTTGGTTCCTTATGCCCATGTTCTATACTCTCCCAAACCTCTAAACTAGTGGATGACAGAAAAATTTTCATACGTGCTTTCCAATATGTGTAATTGGCGTCATCGAAAAGTTGGGGTCAGTTAACGGCGTGTCCTTCAGGAAAAGCTGAAGCAGTGGTAAGGCTTGACATCTCTACCCTAGATTATGATACCTAAAGATGGGTAACGATGCTCTGATACCACTTGTTAGAAATGTGATGCAAGCCTAGAGGGGGGTGAATAGGATTTCTACAAATTTTTCGAATAGACACGCATATGCAGTGGAAAATATGAAATGAAAAATTAAGAGCAACCAACACAGAAACACAACAGATTTTTATAGTGGTTCAGATCAAAATCCTATGTTCACTCTTCCTTCTCGCTAAGGGCTTTCTTCACTATGACCGGAGTTATTCCTAAATCACAATCCGATTCAGTAGGCTTTATAAACAAGATTCTGGAGTCTACCTAAAACCAATCGAGATACCCAACTCCTCACAATAACCAGAAGAAAGCTAGCCCTAGCTAGCTACACTCAATTATTCTAACTTGAGCAAACCAGCCCTCAATTACCCAGACTTGAGTATGCCGTCAAACTCTCAAGTTTGAAATACAAAACCAACCCTAAAACAGTTAAAGCACAATTAAAAAGATCTTACAGCTCTTTTAAAACAAATCCTACTTCAAATCGATGTTGACGATAATCCAAGAGGAAGTAATGTTGAGGTTGAGCGCAAAGGGCACTCCTCCTCGCTAAAATAATCTCTCGATGTTGAGCGCGACGAAAAGAAGTTGAAGGAGGCTCAGGGAATCAAATTCTATCTCACAATCTCTCTCAAACCCTAGAATTTGATCTCACAAACTTGGGCACATACTCACTCTCTCTCTTTCTTGTTATAAATCTCTTCTCCAATCCCTTCTTAAATAGGCATTGATTGCTTTGGAAAGAAGTCCTCTAATCAGTGTTGAAATAAGAGATCAAACCTGTGATCAAACGGCTGATATTGGATCTGAAAATCTGTCAAAACGCGTCCAAACCATCGATGGTTAAACACGATCATCGATGGTTGATACTGATCATCGATAGTTCCCTATAGTCCATCGATTGTTCAAATTCTGGTTTTAGAATTTACAGATTGTTTACTATCGTCTATCGATGGTTGAAGGGATCATCGATTGTTGACTGCTGTCCGTCGATGGTTTGATTTCTCATTTCTGAAAATACAGATTGTTGACTATAGCTCATCGATGACCTATGGACCGTCGATAGCTGCCTCGTGACCATCGATGGTTAATGGCTGAAATCAACTGTTCGTGTTGATTTTTACATCGTTTTGAGCCAAAACTTTTTCATATCTGTTTATTCCTGAAATATATCATCTCACAAACTTATTAGTACCAAATGAGAGTTTGTTATTGATTAAACAAGAGATATTGCACGAACATCACTACTCCCTGAAAAATGTTCTAACACTATGATTTCCCAAGACTCGAATAGTTAACATTCGAAATTTACACAAATTTACGAATATGACTTTCTTCTCCTGTAGGGAACCTTTCCTGGCTTAAGAAGTTCTGATGGCTTCTTCCAGTTGCACAAAGTAACATACAAAAAGCATGTCCTGCATTTTCTTCCAGTAACCAACAAGAGAAACATTACTTGAATCAACATTCAATAACCACTTCACTTCATCTGATATCAGAGGCATCATTCAAATATGGATGACGATATCGAACCTATGTTATGAATAATATTGAATTTTGTCACTTGCAGGGATTTGTCCTACAACACTGAACTTGGTGGTTCACTTACTCCCAACATCGATAACCTGGCGCAACTCACCACCCTGTAAGACCAATAGCCTTGCCAATATAAGGATCAGTTATTTTAATTTCTACTTAAACAAGCTATTGAACCAACTTTTTTCAGAATCTTATCAGGTTGCGGTTTCACTGGCAACATTCCACAAGAACTAGGGAACTTGCCATTGCTTTCATTTGTGTAAGAACTTCTTATATACTTGCACTCTGCACGGCATTACTCTGTTGCCAGGTTTAATTAGTTCACTCAACTGAACGAAGTTTTTTCTTTTTCAATGATGATTTCAGGGCTTTGAACTCAAACAAGTTCAGTGGTAGGATTCCTCCTTCAATTGGTAAACTTTCCAATGTATACTGGCTCGACATAGCAGACAATCAAATAAGTGGGCCTCTCCCTATATCAAATAACAAGTCACCAGGCTTGGACCTTCTCCTCAATGCTAAGCATTTGTAAGTAGTTTCTGCTCAGCTGAAGATACTAACTTGAACTAAATACTCCCTTTTGAGTTATGAATAATTCTTCTCTTTATTTGGTGATGAGTAGCCATTTCAATAAGAACCAGTTATCGGGTACAATTCCAGAGAAACTCTTCAGCTCACCGATGCAACTGATCCATATGTAAGCTTCTCTGACTCTATCCTTTTCTCTCCCTGTTCACAAATGCATAAGCTCCTTGTTTTAATTGAGCTCATGTTTTCAGACTTTTCGATGCAAATAACTTTGTTGGAGAGATTCCAAGCTCAGTTGGACTTGTTCAATCGCTTGAAGTTCTGTAAGTGTTAACTTACCAGATAGAGCCACACTTTTCCTTTTTCATTTTGTATGAAATTTGTGAAGAGTTCTGACTCCAAACTTTGTTCTGGTAACAGGAGAATGGACAGGAATTCTCTGGATGGTGTAGTCCCTTCCAGCATTAGCAATCTCACGAGCCTTAATGAACTGTAAGTAATTCCAATATCAATTACTTCATTACGTATCCTTTTTGTAAATAAATCTACTCTTTTCTTTCAGAAATTTAGCAAACAACAAACTATCTGGACCGATGCCAGACTTAAAAGGAATGAACAATCTCAACTATGTGTAAGAGTCTCATTCGAATATTGTGATAAACATGCTACAGCCCTGATTCGTTCTAGTACTTGAGAATAAATAACTGTTTCATCAAACATCAACAGGGATTTGAGCAACAACACATTTGATGCAGCAGAAGCTCCATCTTGGTTCTCAACAATAGCATCTTTAGCCGTTTTGTAAGTTAAAGAGAGCCACTTGTTTTAGTGGAGTAACTGTAAACATTGTTCACCTTATTAGCAGCTTTTTTATCATTTGGATTTCAGAATGGTAGAATCTGGAGGGATTTATGGGGATATCCCTCAAACAATGTTCAGTATTACGGGGCTAGAGCAAGTGTAAGCATCAAATGACCAAAAAGGCTCCCTCAGTATGGATTGGTTTAATCTTTACACTGATGTACTGATGAATCTTGCTGCAGACTTCTAAATGACAATGCCTTCAACGGCTCCCTCAACATGGGCAACAGCGTTAGCTCGAATTTACAGATTGTCAATTTTCAGAACAACTCTATCTCCGAGGTCACGCTAAGCGCCTCTTACAATGAGACCCTAATGTAAGTAAAATAATTATAATAATAACTACCAAATTTCAACTACATATGATTTACTTAAGTTCTTGGTGACCACAGACTTGTCGATAATCCTGTGTGCAAAGCCCAGCTTGCAAATACTGTCTACTGCCAACTTCAGCAACAGAAACCAACTCCTTATTCCACAAGTCTTACCAAGTGTAGCTCCAAGGCTTGCCCTCTTGGCCAGAGTATAAGCCCACAAAGCTGTGATTGTGCATATCCATATGAAGGGGTGTTAATATTTAGAGCACCTTTCTTCAGAGATGTAACGAACAGTTCACTGTTCCAGCAACTTGAGATGAGCCTTTGGACAAAGCTCAAACTTACTCCAGGATCAATCTATCTTGCAAACCCCTTCTTCAACAGTGATAACTATCTCCAGGTGCAGGTCAAGCTCTTCCCATCAAATGGCATGTACTTCAACCGAGCAGAGATTCTAAAAATAGGAGGTGACCTTAGCAATCAAGTTTTTAACCCACCTGCCGTTTTTGGACCGTACTATTTCATTGCATCTCCCTACCCTTTCCCAGGTATCTCATCTATTTCCCTCTGAAAATACTCCAAGACTTTGCTCATGGAACTGACAAGGGAACATTTTAGACGGTAATGCTAAAGGAAGCTCAATGAGTAAAGGAGCAATTGTTGGAATAACAATTGGATGTGTGGTGCTTATCATCGGATTAGTAGTTGTTGGGATTTACGCTTTCAAACAGAAGAAGAAAGCTGAAAGAGCTATGGTATTAAGCAAACCATTTGGTAGGTACCCCATACACTGAATGACTTGTGATTCTCTTAGCGTACATCCATTAGAGGAAAGCCTAAGCATGATATTGCATTCATGTATACTTGGGACACAATCAAAAACTAACGTGGCATCAAGAATGATATTCCAGTTATTTGTTACATTATTTAGACATACTCACACATGATATTAATCCAACAAAATAAAGCCATATTACATATGGAACTTCTCATCCTAGGTTAGCAGAAATATTTCATTGTGGAAGATGTACCCCATATCTAATGCTGGACACTCAAACACTTTATGAGTACTTGTTCATAGTTCTATACATATCCAAAAAAAGGGCAATGAATCCAAAACATAGCAAAGACGTATTAGAGATGTAACCTAGCCTGATAACTGTTAGGTCATTGAATTTATCGGTACATCTGATATAGCTTGTCCACTTAACTTGAAAAATCTTTTCAATGACCTGACTCACTGTAACTTTTTTAACCACTATAGCCTTTAGAGTCCGTTACAAATGTCTAAATTTCATTTTCCCGTGCATACTTTTTTATTATCATATTCACAATGCATATGTATCGTGGATTTTTATTTAAGGTTGTCATCATATCCATGTAAGTTGTTGTGTTCTCACCTAGAGAGTATCATATCCATATCAGCACAGCCTAGTTCTTATTTACGTCCTAAACAAGATATCTTTGCCTCATAACTGAATTGCCATTGTTTTTTAAACATGTCGGCCGTATATTTAAAGGTCTTTAGCAATTTATGGTTTGCTTTCTAGAAAAGAATAGGTTAGATACTATGTTCTGTTTGATAATGATATTTGTAATTTGCACTTTAGAGCTCAAAAGAATCTTTAAAGAAACAGTAATCATATTTCCAGTTACATGTCTCTCATTGACATGTCAGCAGGGGCAGAACCAGGAGTTTATAAAAGTGGTGTCACACAAACACGCGCACCCGCACTCACACACATATAAAGATATTACTATTTTTTTATATAATCAGAACTTTAATGAAATACAAAAAATAAATTTAACTCAAGTTAATTATAATTGACCAATCATTGCATGATAGTCTCATTCGAAATACTTAACACATCATTTTCTCATGTAAGTTACTAATTAAATTGTGGGTCATTTATTTTGTCATCTTTTTTCTTTGTAAAAAAACTGATGCTAGCTCTTTAACATATGGTATCTCGGAATTGAGCCTTTTAAATTAACCAATTATCTTTATACAAGATCACTTTATTTAAACTTAGGGTATCAAAGTTAATGGGCTACTCATTGATTTAAATGGTATTACTTTGGAATTAAATATATGAATTAACCTATGTAATTAAGTCATGAATTAACATACACAAATGAAATTAAGGTGCACATAGATGGTGGTGTCATATATGTGCCTCCGCCCCTGCATATCAGCTCAGTACGAGAACTCCAGCTGACATAGGCTAGAGTATTTAACAATAAAAATACTTTTCTTTTCTTTTTATTCTTTTAAATTTGATGATCTTTCACAATTTTCAGCTTCTTGGGGATCTGGAGGCAAAGATGCTGGTGGAGCCCCACAACTCAAAGGATCAAGATGGTTTTCCTTTGACGAACTTAGAAAAAGCACCAACAATTTTTCAGAGGCAAATGAAATTGGATCAGGAGGCTATGGAAAGGTATGAATCCACAAGAAGACCTGAAAATACTGAGGTAATTTTTACCTAAACTATTGTTTGTATATACAACTCCAGGTCTATAAGGGATTGCTTCCAAATGGGCAAATTGTTGCAATTAAGAGAGCACAACAAGGATCCATGCAAGGTGGACTTGAGTTCAAGACAGAGATCGAATTGCTCTCCAGGGTCCATCACAAAAATTTAGTAGGCCTTGTAGGCTTTTGCTTCGAGCAAGGAGAGCAGATGCTTGTATATGAATTCATCCCAAATGGAACCCTGAGGGATAATTTGACAGGTTTCCTTCTCTAACTATAATTCAAACAATTTTATATGCTTCCTCCTCCATGTATATACATTAAATGTGCGTATTTGTTCCTCTACTACAACCCTGCAGGAAAAGGCCGTATACGACTAGATTGGAAGAGGAGGCTCAGAATTGCCCTCGGCTCAGCAAGAGGACTTGCCTATCTTCATGAGCTTGCTGATCCTCCCATAATTCATAGAGACATCAAGTCAACTAATATCCTTCTTGATGAAAATTTAAATGCCAAGGTTGCTGACTTTGGTCTCTCAAAGCTAGTTGCTGACACCAATAAAGGACATGTTTCTACTCAAGTCAAGGGAACTCTGGTGAGCGTCTTAACTCCATCTGATCAAGAAAGTAGGCCAAGTTATTACGATCTAGTTTCTTTATTTCTCATGCTTAAATAGTTGTTATAATACTAGTCCTTTAGTTTAGTTTTTAAATAAATATTAGCACTGTCTTTATCGACATTTCTAATGTTCCCATTATGACGTTAGTTGTATCTAGTAGCTTGTTCAGCAGAATAAGCAATAGACACGCTAGATATTGTTCCCTATCATAGATGAATAACCTTTCTCTGGTATAATTCCTTGATATTCATCCTTACAGGGTTATTTAGATCCGGAGTATTATATGACTCAACAGTTGACAGATAAAAGTGATGTCTATAGTTTTGGTGTCGTCGTGTTGGAGCTGATAACTTCAAAGCAGCCGATAGAGAAGGGGAAATATATTGTTCGTGAGGTGAGAATGGCAATGGATAGTAATGACCAACAGTACTATGGCCTAAAGGAGATAATGGATCCTACGATCAGAGATTCACCAAATCTTCCAGGTTTCAGAAGATTTGTAGAGTTGGCAATGCAGTGTGTAGAAGAGACAGCCTCTGATCGGCCTTCAATGAATGAGGTTGTTAAGGAAATCGAGATAATGCTCCGGAATGAAGGGTTATTCTCAAGCTCAAATTCAAACACAAACTCTACAACTTCATCAGCAACAGACTTTGGGTATGCAAAGGGTGCCATTGATCTTTATAGTGAATCAGTGATGCCAAAGGATGACGTTGATGATGCATTTGAGTACAGTGGCAGGCCATCATTTGTACCCAAAGTCGAGCCAAAATAGTTTTTTTTTTTTTTTCATTCCAATATTTGTTTGGTACATATTTGTTGAGGTTTTCTGAGAAATTTGACCAAGGCTGATTCTGTAGTATGGACCCACTTAAATAGTTGTTCCTTCTTTTTCCCCTTCGCTCTTCTAAACATGAACAAGTATCTGTGCTTAAATTTGTGAACTTACTAATTTCAAGTTCTACATGCTAAACATCAAGCATTCATATATTTTGGATCAATGTTATGTTTCTTTTTCTCAAGAAAAATAAAAGAACATATAATCACCATATACAATGATTGGTATAGTAACATAGTAATGTATAACGTCCTAGCAGTTAGTACTCTATGCCAATATATCATATGTTTAGTAGGATCTAGGTTGAATGGGTACGGGTACGAGTACTGGTACGGGACACAGCAAATTTGTAAAAGGTAGGGTGGGCTATATATATGCATGTTATTAATACTTATATGTATTAAAATTAATAATTTACATAGGATTAACATTGTTTTCTTATTTACATAACATCAATATATAAGAAATAGATATAAAGTGTAGAATATATATCCAAGAAGTGTATGAGGAGTCTTTTAAATTTAAAACGTGTATTATATAATTGAGTATAGGCCTAAATAAACATACGCATATATTCAAAAAGTGTCCAAGAGGTTTAGGTACGGGTACGGGTATGGCTTCCTAATAGAAGTACCTAGGTAACATAGAGTAGGATGAATATGTAGATTTTCTACTTCTCAGGCCTTTATTTCCTGGAAGATTTAGTGGCAATATCCAAATTTTCAGTATTTCTATGGCTATACATATAACAGTACATGCAACGATTTGGTAACCTTTAATCATAGATATATCATAATTGTCACACCTTGTGAGGATCACAAATTAAGGCCTACGAGAGTTGCAGCAGGCTTAGGGTTTGACGTCCACTTCTATGATTTATTTGGCGGATCGTGAAGGATTAGTTCCTCTAGACTCCACTGGCTTATAATGGAATTCTTATTTCCTCTCATTTCCACTTTATCATCAATACTGTTTCTAACCAAGTAAAAAGAAATTTCCATCAATGATAGATTGCTTTTCTTACCTAAAACTAGCATCATATATGGTGTATCATCAACCTTCTTTCTTTTTCTTTTTCTTTTTTTTCGCACCTTAAATGTAAGAAACCGCTTCCAGATGATATGGGAAGCATACTTTCTCTCAGTTGAGGCAATCATTCTGCCATACAAAGATCGCCCTGCGATACTTAGCTCTCAATCGTGCTAATCTAATTCACCAAATTTGACCACTTGCACATTGTCATAAAACCTCAGACATAAGAAGTCTCATAATATCACAAATTCTAATCACAGTAACCATAACCTAATAATACCATACCATAAAAAAAAACCAATTACAAGAGATGCTTGTTATTTCCCAGGCTTAATTTCGCGAAAAAATATCTCACACCTTTGAACACCTCGCCTACAATTACAATATGGATACCCACGTCATTTCCAATTCATCAGTTATCCAACTAACAGTTCTACTCTCAAAGTGAAAAAGTTCATTTATCCCATGAAAACACAAATAATTTCCGCAATTCAAATTCTTAGAATGTAAAGTCTCCAGTTCTTTCGTTTATTTCAACTATCTCCTCATGTAACCCTCATCAAATCATTTAGAATATTCATAGCAAATAACATTTAGATATTCCAACAAGAAGCTACCAGAAAATACATTACTATAAACACATAAAACTATCGAGTATTATGCAGGAAAAAAAACCCATCTGATCTGAAGTATAAACGTACAATACTATAAAAAAAAATTAGATACCTAAAATGCAATTAAGCTAATATATACCAACAGGCTTCACACAACCAATCAGGGTTTTGCTCAGACAGCAGAATACATAATAAACTCAACAGTTTATATGCACATTGGGTTTTTTCCCCAATTCATCATGAATACCAAGAGTAATTTCTAGAGTAATTTCAGCATACATGACATAATACAACACCAAATGAAATTCTGTTGCTTGCAAAATCAAACTCACACAAGAAGAGTGGCTGCAAGAGGCAATTTAGCCTTCCAATTTACAGATATTTGAGGAGAGCCCAAACAACAGCAGCCAAAATGACAATAACAACAACCAACATTAGAAGACATCCACATGAGCAACCTGCTTTTGTTCGATTGTTCAGAATAGCAAGTCTCTTTTGCACACGCTACATCAGAATGAAGTAGACAAGTAATAACAGTTATTAAAATTATTTCAGGTTCTTAATTTTCTGAGAAGAGAACTAAATTTTTCCTGAATGACATTCCTTACACAGAACGTGCAATTTACATCCAAGTTTCCTCGTTCATATCCTCATTCATAAACATTCAACGAGTTGACGTTTGTCAAAACAAATTATAAGAAATGGGTTAATTGCATACACACCCTCTGTGATATGGTGTAGCCACTTATACCTCCGAAATTATTTTACGAGCACTCACACCCTAAATATCAAACAGTAACTTTTTTGCTCTTAATTAAGAGGGCAATTTGGTCTTTTTTCAGTTAAATTGAGGGCAAGAGGTAATTTATAGCCATGTGATTTCCACGCAATATCTCCAACCAAACAGGAGAAATAATGTGGTCCAGATTTCAGGGAATGCGTGTACTAGTAAAACAGTCTGGGGCTACAAATGATACACCCTCATAGGGTACAGCGAGTGTATATGCAATTAACCCTTGAAAATTTAGTAACTCTTTTTCATTGAAAACTACCATTCGAAATTCAGTTTGAGCTTCAACTACAAGCATATCCTCAAAAGACCTCCATTGCAGGTCATATATGCAGAGCTGTACTGTGTAAAGATAGCAAAAAAGAACACAGACCAACCTGAAGTCTCAAGTCTGTGACATCCACATGTTGGTCCAAGTTATCCTGCATAGTAAATAAAATAAATGAGGATCAGCACCAGTTGAGACTGGAAAAGGAAATACGAATACACACATTATGTGGATCAAAGCCTCTGAACATACAATCAATCTGGCGTGAAGATCCAATTCTTCGTTCACTGCCAAGGCAATATGTTTCGTGCTAAAGACCGTCTCCTCTAGCTTCTCAAGACCCTGATCTTGCTCTACAAACAGGATATAAGCTATGTTTGAGTGTAAATTATAAACCTTTACCATCACCACAACTTTAGGACCAATGTTGAAAAAAAGGGTTATGTAATGTGTTATAACGCGTCTTATAACTTAATGTGAGGTCCATGTTACATAACTCAGAGACATAACTCGTATACAATATAACACGGCATTATTTTTTAAAAAAGGCAAAAAAAGGGGTTAAAACGCGTTACTTTCATAACCCAAAATAACCTAAGTTAGATGCACTTGATTTTTTGGAAACGTGGATTTAATATCCACCGTCCATTTTATACAGAAACCCATCCCTCTCTCACTCGAACTCTCTGTCACCTAATTCGCTGGTTTCTGCCTACCCAAAACCCTAATTCCCTCTCACCCGAATCTCTGGTCTTTGCTTGCTGCCTCCACCTTCGACGACGACGAGATCTCTCCCTCCTCCACCCCGATGAAGAAATCTCTCACTCCTCCACTCCGACAAACAACTCTCTCACTCTCTCCCTCCACCCTCAACGAAATCTCTCTCCCGCCTCAACCTTCGACGAAATCTCTCTTCCTCAACAACGAAATCATCTCGAGCAGCTATCTCCATCATCAAGTTAATTTTGCTACTTATGAGTCTCAGACATCTCCCTCTCGAACCTAAACAGTGGCCCATCTCTCTCAAACTCCATCTTCCTCAGCTTGCACAATCCTTCACCCATCTCCAACATCAAGTTAATTAAGCTTTATTGTTTAGATTTTGATTGATTATAAGGTTAATTAGGCTTAATTTCATGAAATTCAGTTTGCAATTTGCATTTTACAATCATTGTATGTGCCAAATTTTTATTGTTTGATAATCATGCTTGGTCTTGGTTGATGTTGTGAACTTAAATTAAGAATTAGGATATATTTGATCATTTGATGATGCCTTTTGGAATGATTGTTAGTCACATATGACTAATTTTTGTTAAGAAATTGTGATATTGTATTTCTATATTTGATAATTGCAATGTTATGTTTGAAAAGTTTGATGATTCTCAGTATTAAAGTTTTTATGAATTGTTAGTATTTATAAAATATCTAAATAATTATTAAACAATACCTACATTATGCGTTACGTTTTTTTAGCGTTTTTTTCCTTAACCCTTAACGTGAGGTAAGCATTACATAACCCATTTTTGTTTGTTTTCAATATTGTTTAGGACTTTGGTGTGGTGGAAAGGTCTTTAAGATAGTACCAAAGCAACCCAGCTCATTAAAAACTAGGGTAAATTAAGGAAACCCCCTTCATCTATATTCAATTTTTTAATAAACCACCTCATCTATTAAGTTCAACAAAAAAAAAGCCTTTGATCTGCTTTGAAAATCCAATTACTACGCATGAACAAAGAGGCTCAATCTGCAAGGGCACGTTAGTATAAAATTATAAACAACAAACCTCACCACAACATAAGGGTTTGGCTAAAGTGGTAAATAACTTTTAAAAAACTTAAAAAAACACATAATCATATATGAAATTTAAGCCAACTAATACACAGAAAGAACAAGAATTACCTTTCATCATCTGCCGCTGTAATCCAACAATTCCATTGTTGTCCAAACCCGAAGTTCGGTCCTCAACCAATATTTTACTAGGCCCAAACAAATCTTCCCTAAATTTGACCAAAAAATCTAATCCTATTGTTAGTGATGCTTTACTAATTGAAACTAACAACAATATGAAAAGGAGTATTTTTTTAATACATAATTAGTAAACCTGCATGGGTTACAGCAGAGAATAAGACACTATTAGCAGCAATAAGACACTGTTAGCAGCAACTAATTTCTACACGAAAAAGGTTACCTGTTAGCAAAATTGGACATGTTCAACGCAGATCCCATCTGCTTCGTTCTAGACTTCAGATTTGCAAGAATGTCTTGGCATTTATGCAACTCTTTATCCCTAAATTACAGGTGTTTAAATGAGTCAACTGCAATTAACTTTAGGCATGAACTTGGTACTCCTATGAAAAAGAATATAGCTTTTTTTTGTTTAAAAAAATAGCACAATGACAAGATTCATGATTCTGTTGGAGGAATCTCTTCAATTATGTCAACAAATAAGGGTCTTGCAAAGGGTTGAATGCAATAGCAAATGTCAAACCGAGGGATAAGGTTGATCAAGTGCCAATTATATTTAAAATATCAGCGGTAATAAAACATACTCATGAACGATAACGGAAGCAATCATCCATCAACATCCTGTTACGTAATGGAAGGATTACAGAAACTCATATTGCTATCTTTGAAACATTCTGCGTGTAGCATGGTAAGAAATGTGCAACCAATTCAGCCATGAAATATCAGAACAATTAGGAAGAGAAAAATCAAAGCAAGCTAAGTCATTAATCATGTATCTCAGTTTTAAGGCAACGGTCTCCGCAAAATTTTAAGATTTCCCTCTTTTTATCTGACAAAACGGAAAGCATTTATATTCATTACTTGGGTTTTGGGCCTATGTGTGATCAACTGAGGCATGCACATTGATGAAACTTGGGTTGGGTTTATGCCGAATCGAATCTTAACCCAATCCATTCAGTGGGGAGGATTGGGCTAGATATTTAATCAGACTATGCTTGGGATGAAAAGCCCAACCCGACCTAGAACTGGATTGCGTTAAGATTGCCCCCATATCCCAACCAGCACTAAGTTGGAACCCCATCCACCAAGAGCGACCTATATTTAACAGTTCTTAATGTATTTATTATCTTTAATTGACCCTAAGTAGAATGTTAATTACTCTTCATGACTACAATTCATGATCTCCTCTTAGATTGTAGAATTAAGTGTTCTTGAGCTTTGATATATGCTACGTCAGCTGGATGCTTCAAATGGGAAGCCGCACCTGTACCGAACACATACCCGTACCTATACCATATCGAAACTTCTTGGAAACTTCTCGATATATGCATATATTAATTTAGGCATATACTCAATTATATAATACATGTTTTAATTTAGGAAAATTTACCTTGAGGCCCCTTTTTGAGTTTTTGTCCACCCCACCCCCCCTTCACAAAATAAAATAAAATAAAACAATCCACCAACCAAAACCTTGTGTGGAAAACACTTGTGCCCGATACTTTGTACTCCCTCCATTCAAAATACCCTTATCATCAGCCTCTCATCTCCCCTAATCCTCCTCAATCTCTCACATCTTTTCTTCTCTTCATCTTCGTCCTCCTCTCTTCTCCTCCTCCATCCCCAACCTTTAGCCTCCTCTCCTCCTCAATCTTTATCCTTGCTCTCCTCTTATCTTCCCCTTCTCCACCTCCACCCCACCTACCCCATCCTCTCTCCTTGTTTGTCTCTTCCACCTCTGCTCTCTTCCTCTCTTTTTTCTACATTCTTCTTTACGTCCGTTTTACTTTTACTCCAATGTCACCATCAACCTCTCATTTCTCTTCTCTTTTTCATGCACCCATGAATCCCATCCTCCAATGTCACCTTCACCTCATCTCGCCTCCTCCTCCTCGTCTAACTAATATCCTCAATCTTCCTTTGTCTCACTCCCATCCTCATCTTTTATGAACATGTCAATCCTCATGAGCCCATTTCATATCTTCCTCATGAACCTATGAACCCTCCCTCCTCACTCCACCACCGCACCCACCACTACCTCTTTTCTTCGCCAATCAAGCTCCTGTTAAAGACACGTCGAAGTTAACACTAAATATTTAAAGTTAACACTTAAACATTTACATTTAAACATTAAACTCAACATAACACTTAATATTTGAAGTTAACACTTAACATTCAAAGTTAACATGTAAACTTTAATGTTAACATAATAGTTTTAAAGTTAACATTTGAACTTTAAACTTAACACAAAATCTATAAAATTAACAATTAACACTTAAACTTATCATAAAAATGTTGAAGTCAACCTTTTAACAATGTTTTTTGTTAACTTTACTTGTTTTGCTTCTTGTTAGTTTTAGTTTAACTCTTAACATTAAACTTTAAAAACAACATCTAAAGTTAACATAACAGCCTCGCCCCACATCCTCACCCTTCTCTCTCCTCCCAGTTCTGTCTCACCTCTCTCCTCTTCATTTCCTCTACTCCTTCGAAGATCAACTTTAACATTTTTGTGTTAATTGTCAATATTGAAGGTTCTACATTAATTTTGAAGCTCAAATGTAAACTTTAAAACTTTTATACTAACTTTGAAGTTTAAATGTTTACCTTTAAATGTTAAATGTTAACTTCGATGTGTCTTTAATGGGTGCGTGAGCAGTGAAGGAAGGACACAGTAGTGGGAATGGTGGTGGAGGGAGGCGGCAGTCATTAATTTGGCTTTTTTTGACTTCAACATGACATTGGAGTAAAATTAGGACGAAAGTAGAGAAGGAAGGAGGAGAAAGAGAGGAAAGCGGAGGTGGAAGAGGCCAAGGAAGAGAGAGGAGGGGGTGGGTGGGGCGGAGGTGGAGAAGGAAGAGGAAGAGGAGAGCAATAGTGAAGTTTGAGGACGGGAAGAGGAGAAGGTCAAAGGTTGCGCAGAGGTGGAGGATGGTGTAGGAGAAGAGAGAGGAGGACGAAGGTGATAAAAAGAAAAGAGGTGTGAGGTTGAAGAGGATTAGGGAGATGAGAGGTTGAAAATGAAGTATTTTGAGAGAGGGAGGAGTAAAAGAGGCTGGTCAAAGGGTTGTCCGCACAAGGTTTTGGTCAAGGGTGGGGCTGAACAAGAGACTCAAAAAGGACGCCTCAAGGAAATTTCCCTTTAATTTAAAACAATCCTTATACACTTCTTGGATGTATATTCTACACTTCGCATCTATTTCTTGTATACTGATATTATGTAAATTATTAATTTCAATACACATAAATATACATAACATACATATATATAGTTGTATTCCTGTACTCTACCTTTTACAAATTTGTCTCCCACACCCGTACATATACCTGTACCAGTTTCGGTACCCACGCAACTCAATATATGTGCTATTGTCCACAGAATTATATTGATATTATGTGAATTATTAATTTTAATACGTATAAATATACATAGCATACATATATATAGCCGTATTCCTGTACTCTACCTTTTACAAATTTGTCTCCTACACCCGTACCTATACCTATACCAGCTCCGGTACCCATGCAACTCAGTATATGTGATATTATCTATAGAATTATATTTCTACTTAACTTTACACAATAGATGGATGGTTTTTCTTTTTAAATTCAATCGAAATCACTCCAACCTAAATTAACTCTTTTGTGTTAGGGGGGATGAACACAACTTGACCCAGCCTGAACTAACCCTTTTAAGTTAGGACCAGTTAATTCCTAATCCAAGGATGAGATGGGTTAAACTAGCATTGGGATTTCAGTAGCTTAGTTCAGATAGGGTTGACCTTCAATCTAACCTCATATGTACCTATTTTGTGGAAAATGAAGGTAGTATATCTACATTTAATTAGTTACCTAGAAAAAAATAAATTCCAACAAGGTAGTGAATGCAAATAATAGCACAGCCTATCCAGTTGCCAATCAACAAATTTTCTAATCTTTGCATGGATCAGACCACAGAACTAAGAAGTTGTCTGGAAAGGCTTATTTTTTGGTCAAAGTAGCTTATAAGCTAGCTTACTCATATCTAAGAGCATGTTCGGCAACTTTGAATTGGAATCTAATTGGCGTATAATCCACAAATGGATTATTAGCCAAGTGAATTATAAGCCAAAGTGTTTGGTGAATTTAGTGAATTATAATCCAATTTTAATAATAGAGTGTTTGGCAAATTGGTAGCTTATAAGCCATCATTATAGTAAATGACCAAAAAATATTTAATGGGTTGGAAAGAGATAAATAGGGCTTGAAATTTTTGAAATGATGAGGGATATATTGCTCTTTTACGTGGACAATTCTTGTGGCTTATAAGCCACTAAAAAATAAGCTAGGCACCCTAGCTTATTTATTGGCAGCTTATGAACCGAAATAAGTTATTTGCCAAACATGTCAAAATGGCTTATTAGCCACTTTGACCACTTGCCAAATATGCTCTAAGTGTTTGGTGATACAACAAATAAGTCAGCTTCTAAGTCCCATAAAAAAAAGTTGGATGCCTGAACTTATGAAATTAACAAGGTTTGACCTAGTAAATGACTTTTGTACCCAGTAAATGCGTGGACTTACCAAAATAAACAATGTTTGACCCAGTAAATGACTTTTGTACCCATACAATTTTCTTCTAATTTGTTCGAGAAGCCAAAAGCCATCAAAAGCTAACACAGCTTAGAAGCTTCTAAAGTTAAGCCCACAAAACACCCTCTAAACCTCCAAGGAGAAAGCTAACTGGTAGTATAGAAGTTTGGATAACAAAACAAAGAGATTTATATGTTGTATCCACTAGATAAATTACTTAGACCATAGCATAACACCAATAGTACCATTTCTGCATTGGTGAAGAGACCAACAGGTCCAACCTAAAAAGAACATCGATGGACAACTAGCCATGCGGAATTGTTAACTAATGTGCAAGAACTTTCCTTAGTCACTGAGTTCAAATTTATATTACAACTGGTTTCTATTGAAAGCAATATATCCTCCGCATCAAACCTATCATCAGCAAGTCAGTCTAGTATGCACATAAGTCTTAAATTGCTCGAGATGATCCAATTGAATACATTTAGAAGTTCAATGTTTACATGAAACTCTAGGAGTTGCCATCTATCAGCACCTTTAACATGCATAAAAAACCTGCACGCAGGCTACAATATGTTAAGTCAGTGTAACTAAAGGTTATATTAAGACATTGGATCTCTATCAGAGATGAAAACAGGAAGTACCATACTTTGGTTGTTTTCTTGGAACCTTTGACAAAAGGGACTCCAAGCTGTCCAGTTTGGTACCAAGAATTGTTATCTTCCTCCTAACTGCAGTTAAATTTAGTTCCTCTAACCATTACACCAAAACTCCGAAGTTATGGTGAGGATCGAGGATTATAGTTTTATATTAATTCTAACATGCCCCCGCAGGTTGAGCACCCTTTTATGGGTCAAGACCTAGACTCACGCAGCGGTGTCAATTTAGAAAATCCGCTTAAAATTCGTGGCTGGTGGGATTTGAACCTGGGTTGCTCTGATACCATCTTAAATTAAGTTAAAAGTTAATCTTAAATTAAGTTCTCTAACCATTACACCAAAACTCTGAAGTTATGGTGAGAATCGAGGATTATAGTTTTATATTAATTCTAACAGTTAACATCTAGCTAAAGTTGAAAGTTAAATGTATGAGCTGGTTCTCCTCCGCTCTCTTGATGTGAAGGAGGTTTCTTTTGCTCAAGTGTATCGAGACATCGTGAATTACTTTTAAACTAAGATACTCAACATGGTTCAGTGTAAATTGAGTCTGAAATTGAATATCTGGAAGGATTTTTAATTTCATACATTTTACATCTATCTCTTCAACACACACTAAAAAGCTTATTTATTTCCTAAAAAGTGGACTGCAAATAGGTAGTCTCGTTATTTAAAATTTTTTTAGGAGGTGAGAATCTCATATATTTGTGACCATCCCTTGTATAGACTTACAAAAAGAAATTAGGGTTTTCCAACACAACTAGAACAACAAATTCCTGCGATAAAGCATGGAAGAAAAGATTTGTATATGGATGCAGAATAGCCAAAGAATACCTGCTCACTAGACACCACACGGATTGGTCCAATACTAACAGAGACATACTTGCCCCTTGACGATACTTTTTGACTAATTTGACCCTGGTCAGAGCACAAGATAAATGTAAGATTTATAATCAGTAAAGTACAGACAAGTAGCACAATAAACAATGATATCAACAAATTAAAAGAAGGCATGCTTGCTGGAAGGAAGCTAACTTGATAAAGAATAGGGAAAAACATGTTCAACCTGTTTGATAAACAAGTTAAAACTCAAGTGGGAGAAGGTGAATATTGACTAATTTGCTGATCGTAACTGGTAAAATTAGTGATTTAATTATATTGGAGGATTTTTAAATTTTTTTTAAAGGAATACTTATATTGAGGATTTACTTTGGTCAGTACGCGTTCAAGGTATTCAGGAATCTCCATAAAGTTCTGCTTCAACAAGCAACCGTAAATCTAAGCGGAAGAATATCAGAAAATTGACTACTACAGACACAGAAAAAAAGAGAATTGCTAAGTACATATTTCCAAAGAAATCTAAATCTTAGACAAATCCTTGAACATTTGGTCCTATCCAAATAAACCTAAAGGTCCCCAATATCATATTGAAATTTCTTTCATATGCCTGGAGAGCAGACCTCTTATTGCACCTATCAGTGATATCTTAGAAATTGATGGATACATTCGTTAAAAAGCAAGGCACCTGTTAGGCAAGTTTCAGCTACGCATAACGATAGGGGAGAAATGCTCATCCTAAAAGAAATGTCCATAATCCGTGCAGTATAATGCATTGCATTTTCTGGATCCTTTCTTCCTCATACTAGTGCTGCATTTGCATGTATTGCAGTCAATAAAATAAACTGTTGCATAATCTCCGAAGGAATATTGCTATAGTGATAACTCTTTAGAAGGTTTGCATGTAGAACTTTAATAAATCAGTAAGAACTAATACTCATAATTGTAAGATTCTGCATTATATGGACTACCAAGTTTTATATTTAGAAATATATTAATAAAACATCATTGAACTAAAATTTTGCAATTAACAGAGGGATGTTATACCTTCGGGATTGGCTCTTGAAGTACAGATTCAACAGCAACGACCATCGCTTGGACAAAATCATCACCTCCAGTTCCTATTGCAGTAAACCCTCTGACCATTGGATATGAATTCACCTGAACAGTCAACAACGCAAACAGAAAGGTTAACATTCATGACTCCAACATTATGAGATATCTAATGAATCAAATTATCAATTTTTTGTAGTAGAATTATCTAAGCTGCCTTAACTGGCCGACCCACAAAGAGAAAGCCTAGAGTGCGCTGGCTGGACACTGAGATAGTCCAGTAAGTCTACAACCATTCCCAATATTGATTACTTTTTTTCAATTGCAAACTATAAAAAAATGAAAAATAATAATAAGTGAATCATCTACAGAACTAGAGCCACCAAGAAGTAATTGTTTCTTTCTAAGATGTCTTTCTATCTTTCTAAGAGGATAGACTTACTTCCATTTACATATAGGCATATAACCAAGTCAGCCCATGACAATGAGCAATTCTCCAATATCATGCATACAAAAACAGAACCGAAAAAGAAACCCTATGCAGAAATGAAGAAAACATGCGAAATACCTTCTGATCCAGCTCAAGTCATTCATTAGTAGCATCATCTATCACTGATCCACCAATAATAACATTTGTGGTTTGTGCCACTCTTCCCTCAGTCTTGGACACTTCTGAATTAGGCAACACAGTAAGTTCAACGAGAAAGAATAAAAGCAGTTTCAGAAAATACAAACTTCAAGCCCTGAGATAGCTAAAAATCTAAGCTAATGCCCTACAGTAAACATCCTAGATAATGAAAGGCTTACAGAATAAATTCAACATGTATCTATGAAATGAAGAAAATCCATATCACCCATATTCTAACTCTTATGTTAAACAAGTATCAAAATCTGGTAATATATTTCTTGTATTGCAGAACGAATAAGGTTTATTTTCCATATAAATACCCCTTAAATCATGTGTATTTGCAACTTAAATCATGTGTATTTGCAAAACTATCCCCCAAATATCAATAATTGCAAAAATACCCACAAATCAACAAATCATCAACTTTGATAGCTAATTTGTAAACAGTAAAGGAAAAGTAGCCCAAAGCCGATCATCTGGAAGCTCTGCAAATACTGAGATTTGGGGTAGTTTTGCAAATACGCAAACGACTTAAGGGGTATATACAAAAAACCCAATGAATAATATTTACAATTGAGATTGTCTATACAGAACTTCATGCCGTGATTCCAGAACACAGGTGGAAAGATTTCAAGCTCAATGGTAGATAGAAGGATGGACGGATGGGTGGATATTTCTGGTGCACCCTATAGTGGCATGTTCCTAGGGTTGAGCAGTGCATATGAGATAGGGGAAGAGCCAGAAAGTTAAAAGAAATAAATGTCACAATGAAATGTCTATCAACGATCATGATAGTACATGCATGACACCTTTGCTTCCATATTGGTCACCAACTCATACATGTGTTTTATGCATGTTTGGCGTAAAAATCTCCTCTTGGATCTGTATTTATCGAATTGTATGTTTACAAATCGAGAATTGCTTTTTACAACAGAAGCGAAGGGAAGGCCCTTCTTGTTTTTAACGTGGGTCCGTCGGTAGCGATAGGACGCCTCCCTCGATGCTCGAGTCGAGTTTGCTT
>JBAKGM010000081.1:16741284-16759261 GCA_037177215.1 Asparagus racemosus | reverse complement strand
TTTTTGTGTAAAAATAATTTTAGAAGTGAGTTTAAAAACAGATAGGGATGAAACTATGAGTTTATTGGACAAAAAAAAAATCTTTTAAGAATTGTGTAAGTTTAAAGCTCCATTGGAAAAAACTTTAGGTGGGATATTTTGATGGGTCAAAAGTGACATTAGAAATAGGTGGGTCTAAGGACAAATGAGGTAAAAGTTTAGACTTATAGATAAATTGTTTTGAAGTGAGTGGTTTAAAGAAAGGATATTTCCTATATTAGTCCCTTAAATATATCATATTTTGAAATTTTTCCTTCAAGTCAATGCTATTTCTAAGACTAATTTTTCTGTAATTTCTATTTCTACTCTTGATTGAGGGGACTAATTTCAAAATAACTTAAGAATTGGAGGACCTAATAGCATATAAATAACAGAAGTAGTGGCTATCTCAAGGATTCCCTTTTAAATTGTGAACAAATTCAGAATGTGTTTCAGGCTTGATTCCTTATTATAATCAAGCAATTTCATATGCTTGGCCTATATATTTCACGGATGTACTTCCACTTTTTTTAGCATTACCCCATCCCTTGAATATTTTAGTGTCATAACCTTACACATAATTCTATTTTTGTAGAAGATGAAGAGTTTGAACCATCACTACCAAGTTTGAAAAAAGAGCGGCCAACAGGCATGTGGGATGATGAAGATGCAGAAGATGAAGATGTCAAGGAGTCTTGGGAAGATGAAGAACCTAAACAGGTTCTTTGCTTTTTCTGTTTACTTTCCGTCACTTTTAGATATTTTTTAGTTAATATTTTATAGTTGCAAAAATAAAAAAAAATAAAAAATCTGCATCTGTTTTGGTACTCTTGTTTAGTACAGAAGAAATCTTCAGGCCAGATGGCAGTATGCTTCACATGGCTGCATAATCTAGTTTCTGCTTTAACATTTCAGAAGCAATCTTCATTATGACTTTCTGAAAGTCAATAGAATGGCCGGTGAAGGGTGCTTTTGAGTTTTTCTTTCAGTCCATAATTTAGTTGTCTGCGAATTGACTTTAGGAGAATTTGTGCCAAAAGTACCAGAATTGAGGTCTAATTGAACAAGCAGTTTTTTGATCCACAAATAAATCTTGTAAATAATGTCTATGTCAGGGTTGAAATGGATTTTTACCTTTTATTACAACAACTGATGCTAGAAATGGATTTTTACCTTTTATTAGAATAACTGATGCTGCACGCTTGCAGCTGCTTGGGTTGTAGCTAAAGGAGTAACTATTATTAAGAGAGGGCCACAGTATTGGCATAAGTAAATGCTAGATGTTGGCATAAGTTCGTATCAAATTTGAAGAAATTTAGGATTAGGGAACTTTTTTATTATTGAATCATGAATAAAATTCATTATAAATTCTGGTACAGCCACCCAAACAAGATCCGAAGGAAGAAAAGACCACAGCGAAGCTTGCTTCCAAAGCTCCAGCAAAGAAAGCAAAGCAACCTGAATCAAAGGCAGCACAAATAGCTGATGAAGTTCTTGCAGATTCTGTTGCTGAGAAGCTTCGCCAACAAAGGTACATCTAACTATCTTTCTTCTATTAGAGCTCTGCTTCGAAATCCTTTTGTTGCATTGAAGAACCCTTCATGAAGATTTTTCTTCAGCTTGTCTTCTTTTCTCTTCGGTTTTATTTGTTCCCAAAGATATTAACCTGTACCCATTTTGGCTACTCAAATAATGTGAAAGAGAATTCTTTAGAAAAAAGTTTAGCAATTTCTTCTCTTTCATTTCATGGTTCCTTCCAGCTTTCCACTTGAATATAGGAAGAAAAACTAATCAAATAAAATTAAAGTGTAGGACACTGGAAGTTATGAATTATTTTCTTGTCTTTCTCTTCTCTGTTTCATCATCCTTTCCATCACCTTTGGAAGCAAATAGTAGAGGACCAACAATGCTCCATACTCTTGGCTTTGGGGTTTAGAAATCACTTTCCTTTGGCTGATAGTTAAACTTTTCATTGTAGACTTGTAGAGGAAGCTGATTACAAGGCAACAGCAGAACTATTTGCTAAGAAAGGTGATGAAAAATCTCTGGATAATTTTATTCCAAAATCAGAAAGTGATTTCTTGGAGTATGCTGAGCTCCTCTCTCATAAGATTCGTCCCTATGAGGTATGCATTTTTTTTAGGGTCTAGTTAGAATGCAACTTAATTCTCCGTGTCTTCTTTTTGTAGCACTGACTTTCAGGTGATGCTTATTTATGACGCAGAAAAGCTTTCACTATATAGACCTGCTTAAAGCTGTTACCAGGCTTTCTGTGACTTCACTAAAAGCAGCAGATGTTAAAGATATAGCTTCCTCAGTTACCGCAATTGCAAATGAAAAACTCAAAGCAGAGAAAGAGGCTAATGCTGGGAAGAAGAAGCAAGGTAAGAAATTCAAATATCTTTTTGTTTGATTGTGTCTGTTTTATGGATCATGTTGGCTCTAACTGAATTTTTCTGTTATTATTCTGCAGGGGGCAAGAAAAAACAGCTTCATGTGGATAAACCTGATGATGATATTGTTACGGGCCGTTATGATGATGTAGATGATTATGACTTCATGTGAGAAGGAAAATAGTTTCTTGCTGTGTGTTTCTTGGTGCCGTTGATTCTGCATGACTTCAAGGACGCCAATTATTTGCAGCCTGGATGGCTGATCATGGTCTGTTCCGGATAAAATTGTTGTGGTTATCCTGAAATTTTCTATTGAGCTCGTATTCAAATGTCAGGATGATGATGTCCTGAGGGTTAGTTTCTAGTTTTCTTGTAGCCCTTGGGCATTCCATTATGTAGCTCGTTGAGATGAAGGGTTCCATGGTGTTAAGCTGGTGAGGGGTGTATGGTACCAATTGGGGTCGTTTGAGGACTTGCAAATTTTTTGGGGTTGGATATCATGTTCATTGAACAGTAAAGAGGGTTTTTTGGGACGTTGCAGACTGTTGGCGGTTTTTAAGGATCAATTTAAATAGGCAAAACTTTAATTTAGATTCCTAATTGCGAGTTAAATTTTGAAAAATATCAAAAGAGATTCTTACGGTCTCATTTGGTATACATGAATAAATGGGAATGGAATGCTAACTCTCACTTGTCATTCATGGTTACTAAACACAACACTTTGTTGAATGTTAAGATGTTTATTCCCACTTTTCATTCATTTCTAATTTTTATTCACTTTATATGAGAATGAGCATGACCTATGACATGGTAGGTAATGGACATGCCTATTTTAGTTGGAGTAAATTATTTTTAAAATAATTCTAAATATGCCTTCATTTGTTTATTAATTACTTGGTACTAAAAATAAAAGAATTGTCACTCCCACTTTATTATATAGTTACACTCAAGTATGAGAATGAGACTGAGCATTCCATTCGCACATTTATTCTATTTCCTTCCTCACTGCCTAGTTCCGCCTAGCCTCTACCAATAAAAATTTACTCCGTTTCATTCCTCACCGCCTAGTTCCACCTGGCCTCTACCCATAAAGGCAAAAAGATTTCAACACCTCCCCTCGCTCTTCCCTTGCTTCCACTTGATTCTCTTTTGTCGACTCACGGCCACCAACGATAGGCAGATCCTCATCGTCCGCGAAGGCGGAATATTATCGGCGTAGGCAAATCGTCAGCAACGAGATAACCAAGGATTTTTTTTCCTTAAACATATATGTGTGCCTTTAATCTTTCTTCACAGTAGCATGTGATTTATGATTTTATCATAGATATGTGATTCTAGTTTGTGATTTCTGATTTTATCTTAGATATGTGGTTTGACATCAGTAGTTCTATTACAAGAATAAGCACTCACATATTTTCTTTTTTTCTTTCTTTGTTTTTTTTCTCGTGACGCTCCCACAACCAGAATGTATCCAGTGTCACTCTGAAGTTTGTAGGTGAATCTTGTTGATGATTACTTTCGAAATATCTTCAGAAAAATTGTTGCTAAAATAATTGGGATTTTTACTATTGTCAATGAACCACACATTAGTACGTCAAAAGATTGAAATTGTTGGTGAGGTGGTGTGCAAAAATAAATCTATTGCATAAAAAATTATTTCTCTAAAAATTAAAAAAATTATTTAATTATTTAGTCATTACTAAAAACGTTTTTTATATTTTTAAAATTCTATGTTGTTTTAAGGATATTATTAGACAACTAAATTTCATTCTCACTTGTGAACAAATGATACTAAATAGAGGAATGAGAATGAGATTGTCATTCCCACTTTATTCTCTAATTGCGTACCCAAACATGAGAATAAGAATGAGCATTTTAGTCCCATATCTATCCCATTTCATTCCTATCTTCCTTCTATTCTCACTTGACTCAATTTCTGTGTACCCAACGAGGATGTTTATGTCATAAAGTTAATTGTATGGGTGGATGGATATTTGGAGAAGTTTAGGGTCCTTTAATCTTCCCTGATGACTAATTAATTAGGAGGAAGCATGTTCCTGCACAAGTAACACTTGTTAGAGAGTCGGAGGAGATTTCCCGTAGTGTACCCTTTGAAGTTCAAGTCAGTGATAGATTAAGCAAGCTTGTAGAATGTAGAATCTAGTTTTAGAGTTTTATTCAGCATACCTTAATGTAGTGGGATTATCCACCATTTATAGAGAATTCGTGGGGGAACATTGGTAATTCGATCGGGGCAGTGCAGTTGGTCGGTCAGATTACACTTTACACGTGTCGGCGGTCAGTTGAATGAGTCATATGTGCGTTTAATGTGACAGTGAAAGAGTGGCAAAAGTGCTAGTGTCATCCGAGGAGTCATTATGACTCCGACTCGAGAAGTCATAATAACTCTGGCCATGCATTTAATGCGATGATGACTGGGCAGCGAAGTATGAGTGCTGACTAGCCATGCATTAAATGTTGGAGACGTTGTTTAGTGAAGTCTGAGCAAAAGACGTCTTTCGTCTCAGACTCGGATTCTTTTAACCGGTCCCCGCTTGAAGATGTCTTTCATCTCGGACTCAGATTGCTAGAGAGATTAAAAGTGCTCAAACCCGGGCCGGGCTTTCATATTCTAGGACTGGGCCAATTAATATGACACTTGGACAACTCTTAACAGCTTATTTAACCTTGGTAATTCTCACGATACAATATTGGCCCCTTTCACTTAGCCTCGGGAAGCCGAGTTTGAGAGAAAATGAACCATTTTGACTTTTCGCTGCCTTGGTGAGTCAAATTGATTTTTTGGAGATAACTGTGATTTGATGTTCTGCGTTAGCATAGAACGTGCATGATAGGTCACTTCGGTTGTCGAAAACGACGCTTCGGTTTTGGGAACCATCGGTGATTTTTGGGGATTCGTGTTTGGCCGCTACGATTTCAGCGTGTGTCACCTATCCTGCGCCTATAAATACCCCCCTCCCTTCTCTTCTTCGGTGCTCTTTCCTAACCCTAGAAGTTTTTTGAGTTCCGTCTTTCAGAACTCCGATCATCTGTCTGAGCTTTTTGCCTTTTAGAACTCTGATCATCTGCTCCGCTTGTTCCAATGGCTACCAATGCGCAACCTTCTGTGGCTCACAATTTGCATCGGATCTCTTTGCTCTAACAGTACTAGTTATTTGTGCTCTAGGTTTGCCTTGGGGAATGGGCTTAAGGTGTACGCCATGCCCAGTACGTTCATGATGTCTGTTTTGCTGTCCGGTCATGCCGTTTACTACCATGGGGTGATTTGGTGGTCATATATTGGCACATCTTGAATTCGGCCTTCGTCTGCCGCTACAACTTTTTCTTCTGTGAGTGTTTCGAGCACTCAGAATATCACTGGTGAAGTTAAAGCTCAACTTGGTCACTTTCTTGGTCGTCTTTCTAGTCATCTATCATTGGGTGAATGTTGAGCCGACCCTAGGGATTCTAGGTCACTTACTATGCGCCAAGGCTAACAAGGGCAAGGGGCACTATTATCTCCAGTCATCAACAATTATCGGTTAGTGTCAAACATTCTTGACACTAACAAGGGATGGAAGGAGAAGTTCTTCTTCCTTTTTGGTGCTGACTCTAATCTGGCTTGGTCTTCATGGCCAGAGATTAAGAAGAAGGGCTTGAAGGTGATGAAGCTCTCCGAAGTGGAGAAGCAGGGGCTAGAGAAGATCCAAGCCTACAAGGGATCTCAAGGATGTGAGAACCTCTTTAATAATGTCGTGCTATGAGCTACCGACGTTTCTCATACGCCGGCTACAGAGAAAGATCTTGCTCGGACTACACTTTTGGCTCTCGAAGTGCAGCTGGAAGAAGTTCTCAGTGCTAGCACCTCTGTGAGACCTCGAAAGCATTTGTGCACCGAGCTGGCAGAGGAGGAGGTCTAGGATCTATGTCAAGACTCGACTGAGCTTGCAGTCCGACTAGGTCTGGGTTTGGGTACATCCACAGCTTGGGTTGAGCGTTGGAGAAGAAGAAAATGAAAAAAATCAACCCCAAAGGCTGTTGTCGAGCTAAGGGTGGTATGCAGAATCTCTTGGAGCTTAGAGATGAGATAGTTGAGCCTACACTCGGGCTGAACTAGCCTCCACGGTTCCCCCTCCTGAGGTCATCGACTTGGGTGGTGAGTCCCCATAGTCGGCTGCCGAGCCGGAGCTGAGGGGGATCGCCCTGTTCTCAACTCAACAGGATTTAGGGTCTCGCTTGGAGGTGAGATTGCCACTACGGAGCAAGCCAAGGCTCCTGAATGTTTGAGAAGGATCAGGAAGGAGTTGGTCATTGAGGAATAGGTTTTTAGAGAGGAGCCAGTTGCAGCGGAGGAGTCGGCTTCTCAGGAGGTTCCTTAAGAAGGTTGGTATGAGTGCCCTTCCCGAACCATATTGGTGAATTCTCCCCTCCTAAATGGGAGAGGCTAAGGATGACTCTTATTGGGTTGCCTAGGGCTAGCCCCGACATGAGATGAAGCTAACAGATGACTCCATTTTTGTACCGGGTCGTCAGTTAGATTCAATAGGTTCGGTCCTAGAATCCAGGTCCAACCAATCCCAGGTAGTTGATTAGATCTTTCTCCCCAAAGACTAAATTTTATTGAGCGGAGTACCACATCTTGGCCTTCATCAAACTCTCTGAAGCTATCTCACTAGAGGGCTGCTTGTGGAGATCGAGTTATTCTGCAAGTACGAGTCGACCCATGAGCTTTTCTTCAAGCTTTAGGAGGAGGTGTCGGCTCACAGGGATGCTCACTAGAAGGTAGAGTGAGCAAGATTAGCTTAAGAAGAGTGGGCCAGAGATGGAGCGTGAGTTGATCATTCAGGCTAAAAAGATCAATGCTACTGTTGATCTCTCTCAACACCGAGCTGCCCTCCTTGCCCAAGCTCACAAGGATCTGAAAGGCCTATAGGAGGATCTCGAACATGTCCCTCATGACTTGGGTGTTGCAATGAGAGGATCAAGTACATTGAGTTAAAAGTTGAGGCAGAGAAGAGGGAGAAATAGGACGCTTACGAGTAGGCTTTGGTGGCTCAGCTTAATATGGAGGATTTGAAAGTGAGGCTGCAGGAGGAGACTCTTCAGGAGTCTCTCCGAAAAGATGTTGACCAAGCCACTCAAAGGGCCAAGTAGCAGCTTAACTCTCTCCTCGAGCAAGTCTGAGGCCTCTAATAACGGGTGGCATTCATGGAGTCGAGTGCCTTCAAGAACAAGATAATCAAGAAGTATCATACTGGTACTCTCAGTAAAGTGGAGGTCGCTCTCCATTATAAGGCGGGTTTCGATTATTTGATGAAGTAGCTTCCACATGAGCTTAGAGTCAACCCTGACTAGTTTGAGTACCCTTCTAGGGTGAGTGTTTGCCTTGACATCCTTAAGATGCTCGAAGTGGATAGTAGTCTTGGAATGGTGGAGGAAGTTGAGGAGGTGAGTGGAGGATTAGATGAAGATGTGGCTGTGGACTCTAATGAGGAATTCAGCTTGTCTTCTTCATCTGACCGCCTAGAGACCTCATCTGCTGCTCTTGGTCTGGGTCCTACTCTTGCTCCTGCTCTAGGTTCTGCTCCTGCTACTGTTTTAGGCCTTGCTCCTACTACTGCTCCAGGTTCTGCTCCTGCTACTACCCCGAGTCCTTAAAAAAATCTCTCTCCTATTTTATCTATTCATTTATAAAAAGTCTTGTAAATTCTTGTAAATAAATGAAAGACTAATTTTGTATGACTCGATGCTTTCACAATTTTTTCTAAGTTACTTCTCATTGCTAGCCTTGGGTGTATTAATTTTGGATGAGTCGATGAAGACCGAATTGTACGTGACTTCTATTGTGCCTTGGGTTTATTCTCGAAAGCCAATACCAAGGTCTTTGAGTGTCAAGTCAGTGAAGACTGAGTCGTAAGGAGATTTTGTTGTGGCTTGGTATTACATTTGAAAATCGATACCAAGGTCTTTGATTGCCTTGAATGAGTTGATGAAGACCGAATCACAAGGAGATTTCGTTGTGCTTTAGATTTACACTTGAAGACTGATACCAAGGTCTTTGAGTGCTTGGACGAGTTGGTGAAGATCGAATCGCAAAAGATTTCATTGTGCTTTGGTTTTACACTTGAAAACTGATACCACGGTCTTTTGCACAAAATTGCGGAGAAAAATAAGGCAGCTTTTCATTAATAAGGGGGGTCTTGTGATTATATTTATTAGAAATATTTATTGAGGTGTTCTACATTCCAAGGGTGCTTCAAGACCTTCCCCTCTTGATTCTGCAACTAGTAAGTACCCGGGTGGACTTCTCTCAAGATCTTGTAAGGTCCCTTTGTTGAAGATGACCTTTCGGAGGAGATCCCCTATTTTGAACCTTTAGGGTCGAACTTGGTTGTTGTAGTGTCTGGTGATGTAATGTTGTCTGATAATCAGAGATCAAAGACCTTGATCTCTAACTTCATCGATGAGGTTTTGAGTCTACTTTTCAGGCTAACTTCGTTGGCGTCCATTTCAAAGTGTTGTAGTCGCATAGTAAGCATGACGGCTTCTACCGGGATGATTGCTTTTGCTCTGCATGTCAATCAGAATGGGGTTTAACCTGTTGAGTTTTTATGAGTTGTTCTGTACAACAACAAGATACCGGGGAGTTTGTCGACCCAGGCCCCTATTGCTTGGTCCACCCTCTTCTTTAGTGCTTACAGTAGGCAATTATTTGCCTCTTCTGCTAGGGCATTGCACTTGGGGTGTGCTACTGATGCAAACTTGAGTTGGATTTTCCACTCTTCACAAAAATCATGGAATTTCTTGCTATAGAATTGAGTGCCATTGTTAATTATGATGGTTATTGGCACTCTGAATCTGCTGATGACCGAATTTTAGATGAAGTTATAGATAATACTTTTGCCGATATTTGCTAGCAGATCTGCTTCTATCGACTTGGTGAAGTAGTCTATGCTACAATTAATTATTTCTGCTGTCCAGTTTCTATTAGAAATGGCCACAGCAAATCAAGTCCCCACTAAGTGAAAGTGATCAGGTTAATGAGAGAAGTGAGCTTGGTTGGTAGAGCTTGCAGGATGTTTGAGAAGAATTGGTAGGTTTTGTACTAGGTTATGAGCATTTTTAATTCGGCCAAAATGGTCGGCCAGTAGTAGCCTTGTCTGATGACCTTCTGTGCTAGGGTTCTAGCCATATTGTTCCTGCATATGCTCTCGTCGATTTCCCTAAGGACATCATCCAACTCTTCAGGTTGGAGGCATCAGAGATAGGGCCCCATGCCACTGCTATATAGGAGATGAAGTAGAGTTGATCTTTGATCATGGGATATTTCAACGCATTCCTCTATAGAATTCTAGCTTCTGCTCGATTTTTAGGCAAGATTCCCTTTGTTAGATATTGGATAAGTGGATCCATTCAGCATGGCTCTAATTACGAGTCTACTTACATGATCAAGTATACTGAGGTTTCAGTAATGCTAGGCTGCTTGAGGGTGTTTGTGTAATCTAGCCCCTGTTCTGCCCTCGAGCTTGAGGAGCCTAGATTGGACAAAGAATTAGCATGGGCATTGTGGGCCTTTGGTACCTGGTCGATACAGAATTCCTTCAACTTGCTCAATAGTTCTTTGATTTTCCCCAAATACTTTGTCACCCAAGGGTCCTTCGCTTTATATTCTCCCTGCACCTGATAGACGACAAGTTGAGAGTCTCTAATTATGACAACAGACTCGGTCTTGGCTGCCAGAGAGGCTTTGAGCCTGACAAGAAGAGCTTCATATTCAGCTTCATTATCTAAGGCCAAAAAGTTGAAGCCGTGGTGTAGTCATAGATGTGCCTCGCGGGCTATGCAACACTACTCCTATTCTAGTACCACTTTCTCCTAAGGATCTGTCTACTCTCAGTAGCTACCATGATGAGAATTCGGGTAGATTGTGTTTGGGGATAGTAGTTTTCTAAGAAGGGGTCCTTTTGACCAGATTTGGAATTGGGATCGGAGCGGCCCTTGAGCTGGTTGATCATCTTCGGGGTCGGGTGATTCGATCAGGAAGTTGGCAAGGACCTAGCTTTTATGGTTGTCCTAGGCTCAAACTAGACATCATATTCACTAAGCCCTATAAAGGCATTTCTACACTCTGCTATCCACTAGATGTCATCTCTGGGTCCTTTGGCCCCGTTGAGGATTTTGAAGAAGGGAAGACTTCTTTCAGCTGACTTGGAGAGAAAATGGCTTAAAGATTCTATCCTCCCATTTAATTTTTGGTTGTCTCTCACCGTGCAAGGCTCACACATCTCCTCAATGGCAGGTATCTTCTCCAGGTTGATCTTGGTTCCTCATTGAGTTATTATGAATCTGAGAAATTTGCGTGATCGTATCCCGAAGGTGCACTTTGTAGAGTTGAGCTTCTTTTAATCTGATAGAGGACGGAGAAGGCTTCTTCAAGATCAGCAATGTGGGAGTCAGTCCATTTGGACCTCATAAGAATGTCATCCATGTACATCTCTACATTATGACCAAATTAGTCTTTGAATATCTTGTTAACCTCTGGCATGTTGCTCTTGCATTCTTGAGACCAATGGGCACATCACTTTATAACAGTAAGTACCTGGATCTGTGATGAAAGAGATTTTTTTCTTCTTTGCACTCTGACATTTTTATTTGGTTATAACCTAAGAATGCATCCATGAAACTGAGCATTTTATGGCTGACACTCTCGTCAACTAGTTGTTCGATCAGGGAGAGGGTGAAGCTGTCCTTGGGACAAGTTTTGTTAAGGTCGGTGAAGTCGACACACATTCTCTAACTTCCATTAGCTTCGATGCACATGCTCCATGTTTCATTAGCTTTCTTGACTAGCATTGTATTCGCTAGCCATTCTAGGTATTACACATCTCCAATGAAACCAGCTCTTAGAGTTGGTCAACTTCTTCCACAACCGTCTGCTGTCTCTCTGGTCTTAACTATCTATTCTTCTGTCAGACAGGCTTCTTATGTCGATTGACAGATATCTCATAGGCTATCACTTTTGGGGCTATTCCTAGCATATCTTCAGATCCCCATGTAAAAATATCTACATTAGCACAGAGGAGTTTGATGATTGCTCCTCACATCAGCTCGGTTATCTCCGACCTGATTTTAACATTTTTGCTTTCATTGGCGTTGAACTGAATTTCTACCGGCTCTTCTACTAGAGTTGTTCATTCCCTTTCTTCATCTTTTTGTAGGTAGGCTTGGGACTTCTCGATTGACAGAGTCTTGAGGTGCCTTTGCCTTCATAAAGATTAGATAGTATGATTTGGCCTCTCATTGATTACTCCGCATAAGGCTAACTCCTTCGAGAGTTGGGAATTTCACCATTTAGCGGTAGGTGGAGGGAACATCTTGGAGTCCCTTCCATAATTTTAAATATAATCCTAGAGAGAATCCTTAGTTTCAAAATTCTACTGTTTTAATATTTGGCACATTCCTATGATAAATGTTAAAGGTTAGTACGATGTCATAACCTAGTGTTTCCTCTCCCCTATCTATTTTAGTTAATCCTAAGCCTACAACAACTAAATCAATGCACAAAACTAGTGACCTTGACCCTTTGTGAGATAGCTTGTGATTGCATTAAATGTGGCCGAGTCAGCCTTTCCCAACATGGAAACTGTCACTTTGCCTACCATGTAATCCAAGACCATGCCATCATCAGAAACAATAGGCGCAAACTCTAACTTTTCATCAGCCATGAATGCAGCAAGCTGCTCGAAGTTATGCCCAACTGATGCACACTTCAAGAAGATGAGGCCAGCTCTGAAGCGCGCATGAAAAAATTTCATTATTTTCAATAAAGCCCTAAGTTAGAGCTAAGATAGAGTATACTATTTTGAAAATCATTTCTTAAAAATTTATTTAGAGTTATTTTATAAGGGCTAACTTGAGTATAAGACTAACAAAAAATTAGAAAGTTTAAAATTCACCAAGTAACTTAATTAATAATTAACTTTATCATGTTGGCAAGCGACGATAATTTTCTTATATGTCGAAAAAGAAAAGAAAAGGTGAAATAAAGGGAAAATAAAAGGAAAATAAAAAAAAACTAGTCCCCTCCTCCACACTCAAACTCTACATAATCCTCAAGGCAAACACTGAAAATAAACTACTAGATAGTCATCAAAGCACAGAATGTAGCCAATAGAGTACATACCAAAATAAAAGGGTACGAGTGATTGAATATAAAAGAAAGGAAAAGCACATCCCTCACTACTCATGATCATCACCTCCTTGATCATCAGAATCATCCTATTGTCCCTGATCATCTGAACCACTCCTTGTAATATCCACAACCTCCTCCTTAGTGTCTGTATTAGTATTGCCAATAACCTCCTCCTTCTTAGGTGGTGCAATAGGCTGGCATCATGGTGGTGATGGTGGTGGTGGTGCCTAGTGTGGTGGAGGTGGAGGTGGGAACTGATGTGGTGGTGGAGGTGGTGCCTCGGATCCAGGTCGCATCTCGTGCAAGGCTATCATGATGTACTGGGCAGATGTCTCCATGTAATCGAGCCTAGATGTGAGAAGAGCCTGATCAGCTATATACTATAGCCTGAAATGATGGAACCCCATCTCAAGAGAAAAAAAGATGATCACCAATTGTCTAAGGTGTCCATTTAGTGGGTGCAGCAGTAGGTGACGGAGGTGGTAGAGGAGGAGTCTACTGGGGTGCTAAACACTATGAAGAAGTGGAAGCATTAGTCGTAGGGCCCTTGCCTCGAGAAGATACACTCTTGTTCATAGTGTCTGTAACCAGTGGTGTACGTTCTACCTCATGTTTATCAGTGTCCCATCCCTGTACCCTGTAGCCTCACAGATTCGGGTGGAAAAAAGGGTAAATGAGCTGGACCTTTTGACATCGAGTCGCTGACCCGAAGCAATCCAGTATAGAAGCAGAAGGTCCTGAGAGCTGATCACTGAGTATGAGGAACTCAGGTAGAGGTCGAACATAAGAACAAGATTAAGAAGAATGAACTCCATTGTAAGTTCGCCTAAGCAAAGTGTCCCTCTAGTATGTGCTCTCCCATACAAATACTCTACCATCCGATTTTAATCATCGGTGGTGATAGTCAAATCGCCTGAAGGTCGAAAAACTTTTGGGCTATCCCTAAAGGGTTTGGGAAGTCTCAAGATACGATGAATGATCTTGGAAGTGATAATGACTAACACTCCACTGACAGAAGATTGTGTTTTATGCTCATCCTCATCTGATCGGGTCTAATTTGCATAAAACTCTCTAATATTAGTGGAGTTGGCCATTTTGGGTTTCCTAATCATCATGCTACTCAGACCGGCTTTGTCAAAAAGTTAGATTATAGGTGTAAACTCAAACAATTTACTGGTTGCGAACCCCCTCTAAAGTGGATCTGTAACTAACCAAAACTCAAAGTGGATTAAGCCACTCACTGTCTCTTGCCCAAAGCCATGTCTAAATTGTAAATTTTTTTAATTAGATATGATAATTAGGTGTTTAAATTGTAAGAACAAGGCAAATTAAGAGTTAAACTTTTACAGCTAAAACCAGGTTTCTTCCAGCAGCTAATCGATAAGCTACTATAGCTAGTCAATTAGTTTGTAAGCTAATCGATTAACTATAGGAACTAATCGATTAGTTCTACACAGAATTCAAATTTTATCAATACTTTTATAGATTTTTCACACCAAAATATGCACAAATATTCCATTGTTCATTTATATTATCTCAAAAAGCCATAATCCACAGTAATTGCACCAAAAATTCAAGAAACATTGAACAAAAAAAAAGAGAGCTAGGGTTTTGAGTATGTACCTTCAATCTGAGAAAATAGAGATATTTTTGGTTGAGTAGTCATTGAGAACTCATGCAAACATGATGAGCTTGTTGTAGAGTGAGAGATTGGGTTGATTGAGGAGTGGACTGAGAGAGAGAGAGAGAGAGAGAGAGAGAGAGAGAGAGAGAGAGAGAGAGAGAGAGAGAGAGAGAGAGAGAGAGAGAGGTAGGGTCGGGTTTGGTTTTGGTCAGGGGCTAATCGATTAGCCTAGGGTTAATTGGTTAGTTGAGGGGCTAATCGATTAGCCTTTCAGAATCTTTTTTTCAGATGGGCTGGGCTTTAGGCCATCAGGCTAATATTATTGTTTTTTTCTTTTTTTAAATGAGGCCTCTACGAGTGGACCTTGTAAAAACAAAAGGAAAAAAATTATTTATTTACATTGGCTAATTGAAAAGAGAAGAGTAAACTACTTTTTTTTTTACTTTTTTTAACAAATAGTGTGGTTTATGAAGAACCAACACCTCCTCTTCTTCGATTGTAGAGAATTCTAAAATTGGTTTTAACCATTGATCATTAATTTTGAAAATATCATCATTTTTGAGATTATCTATCTCAATTGCTCCATGGGAGAAAACGTGTTTAACAATAAATGGGCCAGTCCATCATGATCTCAATTTTCTGAGAAAACGATGAAGTTTTAAGTTATAAAGCAGAACTTTTTGTCCCGGTGTAAAATTCTTCCGTATTATTGCATTATCATGAAAAATCTTTGTTTTCTCTTTATAAATTTTTGAGTTTCTATATGCATCATTTCAGACCTCTTCTAATTCATTTATTTGGAGTATTCTTATTTTTCTTGCTGAGTCTAAATCAAAATTAAGTTGTTTGATTTCCCACATTGCTCGATGGTCAAGTTCAACAAGTAAGTGACACACCTTTCTAAAAATGAGCCTGTATGGAGACATTCCTAGATTTGTCTTGAATGCAGTTTGATAAGTCTATAACGCGTCACTCAATTTAACAGACCAATCTTTTCTATTCTAATTTACAGTTTTCTCTAAAATTTGATTGATCTGTATATTAGTAACTTCAACTTGTCAACTAGTTTGGGGATCATAAGGAGTGGATAATTTATGAGTGATTGAGTATTTTCTTATCAAAGCTTTAAAGGAATGGTTACAAAAGTGTGTACCGTTATTAGTAATTATCACACATGGCACTCCAAATTGAGAAAAAATGTAATCTTTTTAGAAATTTGACAACTACTTTGTTGTCATCGGTTTTACTTGCAACCGCTTTTCAACTGCAACTAGAATGTATAAATTTCCAAAAGAATTTGGGAATGGACCATGAAATCTATACCCCACGTATAAAAAAGTTTAACCGTAAGAATTGGTTGTAGGGACATCATATTTCTCCTAGTGATTCTTCAACTGACAACGGTTACATGCCTTGCATAACTCAAAGGCATCTTTGAACAAGTTGAGTCAATACAACCCACATTGCAAGACTTTTTTGATAGTTTTCTTAGACCCAAATGGCCCTCACAAGCTTGCTCATGACAAAATGAGAGAACACTCTTAATTTCTTTGTTTGGAATACACCTCCTAAAGATCTGACCAGGATAATACTTGAACAGATAGGAATTATCCCAATATAAATATTTCATCTGGGAGAGAAAACAAGATGTACCTTGTTTCAACCAATGAGAAGGGAAGCTCTTTCGTAACTAGATAGTTCAGAATATCCACAAACCATGATATCGACTGGACTTGTAGGAGTTGTTGATCTAGAAAATGATTGTTTATCAGAACATTTGGTGTGGTGCATTAGGAAGCCTAGACAAATAATCTGCTACACAGGGTTATATTATCATGTTCTATAAAGAATTTATAGATCAAACTCTTATAGAAAGAGAATCCATCTAATGAGCCATGCTTCAGTATCTTTCAAAAAATACTTAAGTGCAGCATGATCATGTTCTAGGCCTTTGAATAACAATTGACTCAGATTACAATTCAAAGAAAACAAAGAGAAATAAGAAAAATTTGTAGAGATCTGGGGTTCTTTTCTGTGTGCCGATGGAGCTTCAATCTTGTACTCCATTAATGTTTTGACTAAAGCATTTAGGTCTTCTGCTGATTAGGAACTATCGAAGAGACTAAAATACGAAAGGATTGATTGGTTGAAGATGCCTAGTCTTGATCTCAATTAGCACCAATTCTCGGACTATCAAATGAGTAATCTCCCCACCTCTTATGGGATAAGAGAGAGAGAGTTAGTGGCCATTCAATATAGATTAAGTGGGCCATTAACTTAGGAGATAATGGAAAGAATCATTTCCTTAAAAATACCTTTTGAAATGGTCAAATGGCGAAGCTCGTTGGGCAGTCTTTCGGTGAAGTTCATTCTGGTGAGCTTCACCTGAATGTGGGCAGTCCACTTCCTTGGGATGTGGATGACATGGCCTAGGTGGGTTATTGAGGTGAAGTTCATTTTGGGTGAACTTCATGTGAAACCCCTGTTTTGGCAAGGTTCACTGACTAGCGAAGGTTACTGAGATTGATATCTTTAGATTCACGCCTTGATCTGTGGCTGAGATTTTTCATGGTTGGTCAAACTTTTGGTGAGATTCATCGGACACCCTAAAGTTTAGGCTAGACTCTAGCCTCTTTGTTTGGTCCAATCATAAGAAGTGAATTTTTGTTTTTGGGATGTTGGATTTGGAAAGCTTAAAAATAGCCCCCATTCCATTCCAACTTTCTCTCATTTTCATTCTTCTCCATGCCTAAGTCCTCTTCAACTCGAACGGAGATGCTCTTTGAAAGCGGAATTAACATTAAATAGCTCTAACAGAAGCTAGCCTAAGTGAAGGGTAATTCAATGGAGGAAGTCCGTATACTCCGCCAGTTGGTGGATTTGCTTTCGGCCCAAAAAGCTATGCTCGAGCAAACTCTTGAAAGCAAGTCAGAAGTATGCCATGAAATGACCCATGACATGGACACATAAAACTTTGAGTGTCATGCTCTGCGTGGGACTATTCAGAGGCTAAGATGGCAATTAAAGAAAGACCCATGGAGTTCTACCAGCAAAGACTCTGAAAGTGATTAGGTCTTGCAAGTGTGAACCTGGAACATAATTAGACATCATTCATTTTTCTCGACGTCGAATTTTACTTGTGTGGCTAGACTTTGTTTTGCAGTCTTTGTTTGATTTGGGGAATAGGATCTCATCGGTTCAGTCTAGCTCCTTTATGTTTCTTAGCCATCACACAATTTAGAAGAATAGGAGCTATTCTTGCTTTCTATTTCTCCACCTTGCTCCTTGACTATTGTTGTGGTTGGAGGAATGAATGCTCACTATCCTTAGAGTTTAAGAGCCTGAGATTTGCTTGTATGCAACCTTTATAATCAATAAAAGAATTATAATTTATGTCTTCTTTAATTTGTTAGATCTGTGCATTGTTTACCTTTTGTGCTTGAGGCAAAACTTGAGCTCTGCATGTGGTTTGTCGAGGATTCTATTATTTTGGTGAAGTTCACTTGATTCTTTAGACTTAGGCGAGGTACACTAAATTGGTCAAGCGACGCTCATTCCATATTTGAGCGAGGATTGCTAGATTGATCGGCAAAATTTGCTGGAGAGATTGGAAATTTCAGATCTTCAATTTTGGCACCTAGATTTAGGGCTATATATATATATATATATATATAGAAATATGGGTATGCTTGGTACCAAGTAACTTGGTAGTGATGTGGCATCATCATACCCCTACATCTACATTGGAGT
>JBAKGM010000081.1:16710462-16741184 GCA_037177215.1 Asparagus racemosus | reverse complement strand
GTGGAGACTTTAGACAGATCCTACCTGTAGTTCCTAAAGGATCCAAGCATGACATCATGCATGCATCTATCAGTCGTTCCTATCTCTAGAATGAATGTAGAGTCTTAAGACTTACAAAGAATATGAGGCTGCAAGAACAAGAGGGGACATCTACCTCAATGTCAACAAAAGATTTTAGTGATTGGGTCCTTCAAATTGGTAATGGTACTTTACCAAACATATCCAACGAGTGTTGTGATGGTCAGGATTCTATTATTGAAATACCTGAAGAGTTCTTAATACATGCTGAGGCAGATCCTATTAAGGAAAGTTATTTCGGCTTCTTATCCATCTTTGTTGCAAAACTATGCAGATCCTAAATATTTGGATGAACGTGGTATATTAATAGCGAGAAATGAAGTTGTTGACATTATTAATAATGTCATTCTAGATAAAATTCCGAGTGAATATACTACTTACCTTAGCTCTGATAATCTTTGTATGACCTCACCTAATCTTGCTGAAAATGAAATTCATTACGCTACAGAATTCCTCAACACTTTAGAGTTTCCGGGTATGCCAAATCATGAAATCAAACTGAAAGTTGGCACTCCTATTATGCTCTTACGCAAGTGAAGGATTGTGCAATGGAACAAGATTGGTTGTCACTCAATTATTGAAATGGATAATTGAGGCTAAGATAACAAGTGGAAGCAATATAGGATCAAGACATTTTATATCCCGTACTGATATGACAAACAATGATTCTAAATGGCCATTTCACATGAAGCGAAGACAATTGCCCGTGAGAACATGTTTTGTAATGACTATCAATAAAAGTCAGGGTCAGACACTTAAACATGTAGGTTTGTATCTTCCGAAACCATGTTTTACCCATGGTCAGTTATATGTGGCTGTTTCAAGAGTTACATCATCACAAGGGCTTAAAATTGTAATATCTAATGAAGATGGGGTCAATGACAATGTCACTGAAAATGTGGTATACAAAGAAATTTTCAATAACCTTTGAAAATGTATACCCCTACCTATCATTATATAACTGGTTTACAAATAAATGAATATTGTGCACTACATTGTCATTTTCTGATTCTTTACACAATTATTTCATCTTTATTTTTCAGGTACATCTCTGAGACATGTTTGTGATTATGTGTGATTTATTGAGTTGGATATTACAGTCTTATTTTAATTATGTAGCAGATTTTCATCATTCACATATCAATACTTATGTCTTATTAATTTCAATTGTTTATGTAGTTGCAATTTTAGGAAGATGTCTGTACTTCAGTACACTGCAATAGATGACTTAAATACCATCGATAAGAATCAAATCATCAAGGCAAGAGTTATAAGAGTTTGGGAGAACATCAATGTTATATCCAAGTAGCATTTTGGTTTGCAACTACTCCTCCTTGATGAAAATGTGAGCATGAACATAATAAAAAATATTGCAAATTATAAATTTCATGTGTGTTCTATTTTTTAAACATAAGATGATTGTTTATTAACTTGAATTTATCCTCTATTTAACAGGAAACTACTGTCCAAGGTAGCATAAAATTAAGTGAAATGTCAAGATTTCAGCCGATGATAGAAGAGGGAAAAATTCACATCATCTCTAAATTCAGAGTAATACATGCTTTTGGTAATTACAGGGCTTCTCGAAACAAATATTTCATTTGTTTCTTTAGACAGACAGAGATAAAGGTCCTCCATGATGATGATCAGAGAATTCCGCGATACAATTTTCAGTTTCTCAATTAAAGATATGCACCAATATGTAGGAAATTGAACTTATCTGTGAGGTGAAAAAGAATTTAACCTCGGATATATTTCACTTCCCAATTCATACTTATGTTTACTAATTGTGGCACAGTTAATATTATGCAATAGATGTAGTTGGAATTGTGCAAGACATTTATCCTCTGGAAGAAGCTGTGGTGAATGGAAAGAAATGTCCTAGACGAGCTTTCAAACTGATAGATGAGGAGTAAGTCGATAATCTATAATTTCTCTGAAATCTTATAATTTTCTTCCTAAGTAATATAAGTGTTAATTAAATAAATGACATTAAAGAATGAAGAGTGTACTGTGACTCTATGGAACAAGATAGCGCAAGATCTTGAAAATGGCTTACAAGAAACAAATCACAATAATATGGTGATGGTTGTGTCAGGAATATTTGTGACAAATTTTCGAGGTAAACTGAACAAAAAGTTTTTTAGATTGCTAACAAATTAATTGTATTAATTACTTTCTTAATCTCCAAGTCAATATGTATAGAAATTTATGCTATTTCTTTCAACGTATAGGTAACAATACTGTTTCCTCAAGCACTTCTTCAAAAGTGTATATCAACATTGGAGAATCAAGAGTGATGCAGTTGTCTCAAAGGTACTTAAGTTGTTAAGAACAATTCTTTAAATGAATACATGTTCAACCAATATATCAGATTAGACTACAAACTTTATTCTCCATGATTGATACAGAAATAGCGATAACGAAGATCAGCTTGCAATTATTCCAACTCTAGTAAATTTCACATACTATCAGCCAGATACGATCAAAGCAACAAAGGCTACATTAAGTGATATTGTTTATTTCAACGACCCAAGAAATGCTGACATACTATTTATTCATTCTTTGCAAAATCATATGTTAATATTTGATTTCCATATTGTCTCTATTATTGATTATAGTTTTTTATATTCTCAGGAATATTACTTTGAATGCGACTTCGAAATGACAGGAATCACGCAGACTCAGAAATGGAGATACCAAGGTTGTCCTAATTGCGCCAAAAAGGCAAATGTTCTGGATAACACATTCTGGTGTCAGAAGTGTGATAAGCAAATAATGGCTGAGAAAACATGTAATTCACTATATCCTTAATATTTGGTAATCAATGCTACATTCATTTTCATAGTTAGCACTATAACATATAATTGTTTCTAAATTTTAGTTATAAAGTGGAAGTGGAGGTAGAAGATCCATCGGCAATAACAACAGTGGTCTTTTTCAACAAACAAGCTGAGAAGTTATTCAATATTCTGGCGCAAGAATTGGCTCAAAAAGTAGAAAAGGTTGAGATAATATTATACATCTAAACCTATATCATATAAATATATGCATATCATATTAATAAATGTATTCCTGATCATTAATTTTCTATAATATCTTATTATCAGGTTAATGGAAAGGAGATATTCCCAGCAATAATCAAGGGAATTATAGGGAAAAAGTTAAAAGTGAATTTGAAATTAACAAAATATAATTACGCAGAGGGGAATGAAGGGTTCACTGTTGTAAAAGTGATAGAGGAGTTAAATGACAGCTTTCCAGGGTTTGCTGCAAATCATTCAACTCAGGTATTATCATGTATTTTATTTTATTTATAATTGTTTTTAATCATCTTACGTGCATACTTTCTACTAAATAACTATTACATAGATAAATATATGTTAAATTCAGTGAAGGAAATGTCTAAGACTCAAGATACCGCCATAATTACTATCAACGAAGAAGCACCGCCAGTGACTCCTCTATCAACTCCACCAATTAATCAACCGTTGAAGAATATTACCAACAATCTGATAACACCAAAAATTGAGAAGCATTTTAAAAGTAGTCCACTCAAGATTAAAGATATGGATGTGGAAGCTGATGGCAAAAACATGGAACATATTAAACCATCAGTTTATGAAGGTAATTTCATTATCCTTTTTTTACAATGGTAAATAAATGAAAATGCACACTAACAAATTCCATACCCATGGTCATTTGATTTAATCATTGCAGGAAGTAGGAAGCTGAGAACCAACAAATCAATCGGAAACTCATACTGATATGCACAAAGATCTGGATATTTTCTGAAGAAATATTTGGAACCTTAATTCCCAAGTACTTTCATAACATCTGATTGTATATATGGTAACAACTATCAAATTTGGTATTTGCAAATTTGAACTTATGTATTTAGGATTTGTTTGTGAATACTACTAAGGGTGATGAATTTCAATGATGTCTCACATTGCTACTTATTTGAAGTCTTTGGTTCCTTTAAATAGGATTTGTTTGTGAATACTACTAAGGGTGATGAATTTCAATGATGTCTTACGTTGCTGCTTATTTGAAGCCTTTGGTTTCTTTAAAATTTTATTTACAAATTTTACTTACAAAACCTACGACCTTATTTCCCTACACGCATTATAATACTTACTTTGATTGTATACATTGTTACATGTTTTAAATTTTATTCACAGATATTTATAATTTAGTACATAAGACCTCTTATATAGACACCGTTAGTCACAATGAAAGTAGATAATATTACAATGGTAGGTTAGTCAATAATCACAATCATAATTCAATGTTCAATTAATTGACAAAACTTAATTAAAGTTTTTTTTACGGGTTTATATCATCATTGTTCATAGACATTGCTTATTTACTATCCAAATCAGTATCTGTATATATCAGTATGGTGTACCAATTAACCAACAATGTTAGTTTATTAAAAATATCTACATCTATTTGGATTTGGATTTGGATTGATATTAAGTGAGGGAATGTTAATTCATTAAGTTATTTACTATTTATAAAATATAAAATATAATAATAAACTAATACACTTCTTTAATAAATTTCAATACAAAAATATAATACATTATAAATAATTTCATTCTGTATATCTATATCTAAAATTCTTAATTTTAAAGAATTTAAAATACGAATTATACATTTAAAAAATTAAAATTATTAAAATTATAAAGTAAAATAGACATACAACACTATTGCTAGCCCGTGGTTGCCATGGGCCAAAATGCTAGTTCCTCTATAAAGCAAACCCTTCAACTACATTATCCTCTATAGTCTGCTTATGTGGTGCGCTTTATTTCCTGTTTCTATTATCGAAGATAGTCTGTCCATTTCTAGTCAGATTGTTAGCCAACACTGTAATTTGTTTTGTTTGCATAATTGCATTCAGATGAAGCTGATTAGATAAGAAGACTGCACCAAGAATTTCTCCTAAAAATTAATCCTGCAAATACATGCAAAGAACCTGTCAATTTATGAAACTGAGGGTTTGTTTTGCAGGAAATAATTTGAGTTTCCTATGATTCTAATAATATCAAAGCTTCAACGGGCAATTGTAGATCAACTTGAAAGATATATTAGAAATAGAGAAGTTACTGTCCAGATCGGAAGAAATCCAACAATAGGACTGTTTATGATATCGCAAATACACTCTCAATCCTACAATACTCCTAACCAAACATGCAATTGTAAATCAACTTGAAAGATATATTTTTTCTAGAATCTATGTTTAAAAATTAGAAAAGTTAATGGCCTCACTTACCATGTGCTGATACAAATGATGTTTTTTCTGTAGTTTGCGCAAAAGCGATAATAGACGATAGACGAAGATTGGTTCAGGTGTCTTGCGAGAAAAGCTGCAAGCTTATAAGAATCTTAGTGAAAGAAGACACATTGTACTGAGCCTTGAGCGGGATGAATGACATGTCAAGATCAGATTCTATAACAGTTTTTGCACTAGAGGATCAAGAAACATGTTGAACTCTGCATATTAGTTTGAGGAAACAGTGAAAATGTTCCTCCCTCCTTTTGATCTTCAATAATATACCCTCCAACTATGTCTACTTTCTGCATAGGAAGCAATAACATATGTAAGCTTCAGTACACTCAAGGCTGCCCTTCCATAGGAAAAAATAGTTCGATCAATCAATATTCTTTGTAAGGGGAGAGTCTCCCTTGTTTATTTCGTGCCTTTTTTATTATTATAAGGGAATAGTCCCAGTGCAACTTTTTTCTAATTAGTAAAAACTTCAGGTCTGCCAGGGGACCTTTGAGAAGTTCTGTCGGAAAAGGAAAAGCAAGAAAATATGTAAAAACTCCTGTAGTTTTTATAGAATTATTATCAAAGAAGTAGAAGACTAGAATAATAACATGTACTTCATAAGTGCAAGCGTCATACTGACTGTAGTTTCAATAGATAATGGACAATCATATTAGAAGCCCTCATATATACAATAAGATAACTTGGCCTGTTTCCGTTATTGCAAACTGTGAAGTAAAGTTAAATTGAAATATGGGCATTGTGATATGCTTATTTGTGTACATGAAGAGAGATGAATTTCAGATCCTAAACATGTTACCTTACAACTTGTTAATGAATTTTTGTGAGAACATGTTTATTAGTTGCTATGATTGGATATCATGGTTATTCTTGAAGAATATAAAACAAACAAGATCCTATCCTACAGTTCATCTCCACTTCTTGAAACTCGTTGGACATAGATCAAGTTGCAAGTTATGATTTTGAAGGGTCATTTGGATGTCTAGTTCAAAAACTAGTGATTTTCCAAATTATAATCCACATAATAAAAGAAACATAAAAAGGTTTTTGGAATTTAGTTCTCATCCTTGTTCTCATATAAGTTATTAATTCCAATTTATAATATATGCGTATATAAATGTTTACATAGCCGTGTCCTTCTACCCTACCTTTTACAAATTTGTTGTGTCCCGTACCGATACCGTACCCATACCGGAACGCATATCCAAAACCATGCAACATAGGTTGACGGAGGTTCAGAACCTGGAACAAACAATTTAAAGTATAAAGTTTTAGCATAATTTCTTTATTACTAAAAAAAATATGAAGAAAAGCCTAAATAGGTTCTTTAAGAAAAATAATGCAAGATTTCAAAATAATTAAAATGATAAAAAAAGAAATTTCAAGTATAGTCTGAAGGATATAAATACAGCTTTTAAGAGAACATTATCGCCAAGAGAAAATAACTGGAAGACAAAAGATCTTCCCCATAAAGATTACAGTGAGCATGAAATGCTATAAGAACTATAAATTCCTCGAGCAGTAGATGTAATTCAATCTCTGTGCTCACCAATTGCCCCAGTGAACTTCCATAGCATGACCGCATATAGCTCTCATGAGCTTTTGGTCTCCAGGTGTGCAAACCTACTAACTTGGTAAATAAAGTATTACAAAAATTTAAATTATCATTCAAATCCACTGAATAGAAAAACATATTTGGGGTATAAATTTGGTGCTTCGTGTGCGCTCACTAACATACATGCAACAAATTTTACATGTGAAGATCAATGCTGTCGATACTTCCAAGAATGTATTTATACAAAAAGGCAATTTAAATATATTACAAGTGCATGGCTGAAAAATTAGAAACAGCTGATACTAGTACACAAACTATTCTAGCTAAGCATGCAGCAGCACCATTCATGTTCTGAAGTTGATAGTACATCATATTTTTTTGTGTATTATTAAAAAAAAACCATGCCCTGTACCTAAACAAAAACATAAAGAAAGGAAACTATAAACATACTTTAATCTAGTGTTAGCAATAAATGTACTGATTTACTGGAGATATGGAATAACTAACGAATTCTTTTCGTTACTTACATCTAAAAAGGCTTTAAAGAATTCTCCGTTGCGTTTGCTCTTAGCATCTTTGTTCGCTTTTGCTTTAATTGCAACAAGTACTTGAACTGCCTCTGGACCAGTTACTTCCTTCATGTATCTGTATCCATCCTGAGTGCATCATACATTATTCATCAATTAAAATCTTAAGTCAACAGTAAAATATTATTTCTAAATTCGTGAATAGACATAAATCAAATAACTTATAGAAGTACTCAGTTAACTGAACTTCGATGCTATTTGATGCCTCATATGATGAAATCACCAACGTACTAATATAAGTAGATTTGTCTTATCCAGAAAAAGAAAAAGTACATGTGTATACTCTCTCCCTTTGTCCAGATAAACGGAATATAGTATAACTATGGGGAAACATTATGATTGTGTATTTAATAGAGACAAGTCAATACAATGAAGAAACAGTCATTATAGCTATGAGCCTATGATCTTAGCATTCCTAAAAAGGACCTTACTGTGACACTTTGGACCCCCTTTCCTGCTGAAAACTCCATTTTGAGAACTTTTGTATAAGAACTCTGTAATTGGTTATCACATAGATAATCCACACAATCCATTGTATTGAACGTATCCAAATTAGTCTATATACAAATGACGATTAATTCTTTTCAATCTTCATTCGCTTTCATAAAGCTGCAGAAAACATGTTATTTCACCCATATAAAAAAAAGATTACATCTGATGCATGAGTTGGATACTTTTAACTTCTTGACAATTCATTCTTAAGATTATTTGGACATTTAAGTCAAAATAATCAAGATATATTGTACGGAACATCCAAAGACTGACCATAATGGAGTTCTTATAAAGCTTATTTTAGAATTAGTATTCACGAAAGATCTGTGTGTTTATACTTTTTTCTACATGTTTGTTAGAAATATCTTAGATTCTTGTTAACCAAAGTAAAATTACGATATAAATAAGATATCTGAACTTTCAAAGTACCTCAGATATCCCTTTTTTCATTCAATCTTCAAGAAGCAAAATGGATGTTGAACTCCTATTTGGACATGACCACTATGCACTCCATTTTTCTTCAGATTAAACTTTGGATAGCTTTGCCTATCGACACAATCACTCCAAGAACCAAACAGAGCACTCTCCATGCCATTTTCTATCTCCTTCCCACAAAAGCATTACAAAAACAAACTTTTAGCATTATATATAATCCAGCTGCAATTACAAATACTTGGGAATCCCACACACGCCGCGCGCGTGTACACCCACACAAGAGAATTGGAACTAAAATTGTGGAAAACTATACAATGGTGGTTTTTCAAGAAATAGCAGCAATTACTGAGGGCAATGATTTTTCGTTTGATTTGTTTACTGATACCTGTTGACTTTCCACTGTTAGTTGGCTTTCATATTTTTCCTAGAAATTGAAGACAATGCTCAATGTCAAATGATGGAACATTATTAGTACTGAGTACAAGAACCATGCACCTGAGGCATTTTTTATGTTAGTCCTTGTTAAATGTTACTCAATTGCTAGCAGAAACATACAGAATTACAAAATTAAATAGATTGACTTCCAAATAATATAACTTTTTAGGTAATCCAAATAACATGATTTACAAGTATTAATTTAAGAGTTCACTTTGGATCCTGTCCATTACATCCAGATAGTGGAAAGACCACTTATTTTTTCATGACCATTATCATTTAATGAATATTTGTGAGTTATCCAGCATGAAAAGAATTAATGCAATCCATAGATTATAATCATTTCATTTAGGGTTAATTGCACATAGACCCCTGTAGTATCACTATTTTGAACTAACTTCCCTGTAGTTTCATTGTCGCAGATAGACCTCGGGTTAAATTTTATGACACCCACAGATAGACCACTAATTTCATCCTGGATAGTACCGACCAAAAGTTGACCAAGGATAAAAGAAACTATGTGCAATTAACCCTTTTATTCATATTATCAATGAATCATCTTGGACTAAATATTATCCAATGGTAAGGATTTGAGTATTGGTCTAATCTTGAATGAGTCAAGTTGGAGTATTGAAAGTTCAACTTCACGCTTGAACTCCAAGCAGGTCGACCATTCGATCGACCGCCCGACTGCTCCCCAGATTCTTGCTTCTGATGAACCCTTCCATCTTCTGGGCTGAAGGGTTTAATCCAACACAAACTTCATGGTATCGATGAGAGAATAAATCTCCCCAATGCTACACGAACTAATTAAAATGTTTCTGTAGCTTAGCTTGGTCCATACTCAATAAACTGTATCTCACTGCATCATCACCAGATAGTACTTCCTCTCAATAGGAAGATATATGCAAACATCAAATTTATTCATTGCACGTTTGACTGCTTATAGTGCAAAATGTAGTCTACTATCCAAGTATTGATAAACCTCCTATAGCACCCGATAGGATCCGAGGTCAGTCCGCTATCTACTGAACAAACCTAATGTATACACGATAATGGAAAAAGCTCTCAAAACGCATATGCAAATCTTTGAATGGCATTTGAATACTCAATATACACCATTTTCTTTTATTGTTGCTGAAACAATACTACAGGCAAATATCATCTGATAGGAGTGTTAATGAAGCTGATTTATGTATTTAAACTTTCTAGGACTTTTTTATGTGCGTTCTGCAAGAGTACAAGAATCTTCCCAGAATGATATTTGAGGATTTTCTAACTAAGGACATTGCTCATTTCATATATATATAAGCTTCATATCGGAGTTGGAGGATAGTCAAACTCTATGGTACCAATGGACTCCATATCGTTAAAAACAATCACTGTGTCATCAATATGTAAGGTCATGATGAAGGTATTTCACATGGAAACATTTAAGATCTCCACCTGACAATCATCACAAACAAACTAAATTTCTATGAATGAAACATCATTGTCTAGACCATTGTTACAAGCAGATATTGATCGTCTGAGATTGCAGGATTTAAAATAAGATCTTTAAATACAAAAACTTGTGACTCATTCATAGAGCTGATGGTTTAGTTCTCATTATAGAAAGGACAGGTTTCAAATCTATGTGAATGGTCAAAGCAGAAATCAAGAGATCAAGGCAAACTTTACCGTTCAGAAAATCTCGCTCATTGTTTATCCCCTTCTAGCTAGTAGGTGTATCCTTTTGTCATGTAGGTGTATCCTTTTGTCATTGGTTGCCTTTATATTTATTAACTAGTGAGATACCCATGTAATGCTGCAGAAATTGACGCAACGCGGAAGTGATAAACCTTGGAATCCACCAAGGATTGTTCTCTAAATCCACAAAGAACGATCTCCGAATCCACGAAGAACTTCGAATCCATGAAGAAATATTAAAGAGGAATTTTATTAATAAAAAGATATGCCTCTAGGGCTTACAAGACTCTTCTTAAATAGAAAAATAAATTAAACTCCTAACAAGACTAGAATTACAAAGATATAGAAAGTATCAAATCCTACCCTAAAAAGACTCTCTATAACATAAGAAACAAATCAGTCCCAATTAAATCAAAATTGATTTTGTTTCCTAATCTAAATTGACTCTAACTTTATTACTAAAAATAAACTAAAGGCTGATTATTTCTGAAATCCTGTCATAAACGGATGTTACTGATGGGATTGTAGGATTCTGCCAAACTGATTGACTCCGTCTCGTCGAGATAGGCGATTTTCATATATAACATGTTATAATCCGCCTTCCGGATTGGGAGATATTGTTATTTCTCTAAGGCTAGTCAATAATTCATCCGTATCCGCATTTCACTCGTAAAGGTCCCACTTTTTTATGAATTTGCTTGTTATGCGTCCTACATCATAAACTTTTTCCTGGTGCAAATTTTTATTAAAAAGATAAAGTTCATTTTAAATATAAATATTTATTTAAAAAGACAGCAATAATTGTTTTGAAATGGACACAAATACTTTTATGTAGCTACTTTCATTGGAAACCACCTCAATTAATGTAAATCTACATAGTGAGCACAAACTCTGGAAGTATACAAATCATTTATGATCAGAAAATATGTGAAAATAACAAAAATCAACATAAAAGTCTGTAATATGAATGGTCATACTTGTTGGAACTATATATCATATAACATGGAATAATTAGAAAATCACCGTCACTTACGCTCAATTTAACATTGTACATACTATAACACGTCTAACATACATAAAAGTTGTAGTTTCTTTCCATGTTCTTGCAATAGATTTTAGATTCATAGTGACTACATAAACTGTACATCTATTTTATTCTGAAAAACGATTTTTTAGCTTAAGTGGATATGAGATTTCCTTTTTTTTTTAATGGCTTGCAGAACAACACAAGCTATATAGACCATTGGCTTCCGTTACATTGTGCACATTATTGGCTCCATCACATTATTGCATTTTTTTTCTCAGGATAACTTCCATTATTATGCTACATTTTACAGTCAAGGAATGCCTAAACCCAAAAAAATAACACCGTTATCTTTGTATATTATACAGTATAATATCCCAAAAATATACCTAAAGCGAAATAATTAGTCCGATATTCACATTAATCACCTCAAATCAACAAAATTTCTCACCAGTTTTCCCTCTAGGAGTCTGCCGCTTTCGCTGAAATCCCGTCATTTTCTTCTTTGGCTCTGCAAACAAACCAAAATCAGATCATGGGTTCTTCATAAAATTTCTAGAAAACTCAAAACTTCATAGAAACGATGAGATTTCACCTTCATCTTTGGTGTCAGAGATCGTAGTGTGAGCTGATCTTTGTCGTCTCTAGAATGCGATGGAGAGAGCGTTCATGACTAAATAAGGTAATGAAGGTATACCCCAAAAGTTTACACCTTGATAATTTTTATTTTTATTTTTATTTTTTTCACACTTCGATGCTCAAAGTTTACAGCTTTTAAGCTTTGAGAATCCAAAGTTTTTTCTGAACTTTGAGTCTTTGACACCCAAAAAAGTCTGCACCCTTTTTAGCTTTAATACCCTAAAATTTACATTTTCAAAGTTTGATGCCCAAAATTCAGGGTATCAAAGCGAAAATTTAAGATATCAATGTCAAAAATATGTAAACCAATAGTCTAAAAGCGTCCGAAAAGGGGGTTATTTAGATATTAGTCCCTCAAATCAAATAAACTGCTCATTCGTTCGTCAAATCTTAGGGTTATTGCAATTTGGTCCTTCAATGATAAAAATACCCTACGGTAATGTTTAAAACGTTATTAGCAATTTGGCATTCAAAACTCTACACCTTTTAAACGTTGATATCCCAAAGTTTTTTTAACACTTTGATACCCTAAAGTTTATCACTATTTACTCTTGTTTTTTATATTTTGATACCCAAATGTACATGTTCTTTAAATTCCATACCCCAAATACTCGATATTTTTTTAAATTTTAATGCCCCAAAGTTTACACATTTTTTAACTTTGATACCCTAAAGTTTGGGGGTATCAAAGTGTCAAAAATAAAACTTTGATGTATCAAAATTAAAAAGGTAAAAACTTTCTCATAACAAAACTGACAGAAAAAACGTTAAAGTTTCAAAGTTTAAAAAAGTGTAAACTTTAGAACATCGAAGTGTCAAAAATTTTGGGTATTAAAGTCAAAAGGTGTAAACTTTAGAGTACCAAAGTGTAAATAATCATTTTTGCAACAAGATGGGTTTTCATTACTAAAGGATATTTTGATCAATGAGGGACCAAATTGCAAAACCTCTTAGGATTTTGGGACTAGCGCAATTATTAAGATTTGAGGTACTAATATGGAATTATTGAAGATTTTCGAGGGACTAATATTTAAAGAAACCAAAAATAAAAGGATATCTATTACTCTATTTAAAGAAAGCTCGTCTTTACTCAAGAGGGTCTAGCCGAATTACTAAGTTGTCTATGAATAATACTCTAAAGTCTCACATTTAACTCTCTTAAAGAGCACCTACTTGAATTTAATTTCATGGAATACCCAAGGTTGTTCGTTAGAGGTGCCCCTTAACGACGTCTAAGGGTTTGATATTCATGATCCCAAGGATCGTGAGGAAGTTCCCTCGCCAAACTAAAAATAAAAAAATAAAGATAAAAATAAAAAAAAAAACAAAACAAAAAACAAAAAGCATGTCTAATGGTCACTAAATTTGATGCTCTACCCCTACTGTGTCGCAGTTTAGAAAAAATTTCAAATGATGTCCTCATAGCTGCAAAGATTTAAATTTTAAAGGAAGTGCAAATTTGAAAGTACGATACAAAATAGTACTAATTCAAAATTAACTGCACGTTAAGACGTCCTAAGACTCTCAAATAATTCATGACCCTCACGTTTCAAATTCAATCCCAAACAGTTATTTTCTTAATCCACCAGCCCATTGATCCATTATCATCCATATTTATACTAATATATATAAAAAACCAAGTATGGATCGTCAAAATTTTGGATGAGAGGTGAACACGTCCTCATTTCCATTATAATTGAAAGGGTAAAAGGGTAATTTTAAGATCATTCACTTTCTTTTTTCTGGTCTCACTTTTCTTTTTTTTAAAGAACATTCTAGACTTTTCAATGACTTGAAAATAATATTGGAGATGGAGCCCACATGTCTATTGCACTATATTTTATAAATGATACAAAGAAACAGTGATGATTTTTTTGAAAAGAAACATATACCTAAAATGAAAATGTCAATTTTCTTTGATATATCTATACTATTATTATTATATATAAGAAAAATTAGTATAAAAATACCATGGTCAAATAATAATGATAAAAAGACAATTTCTCATAGAAAATCATCTAATTCTCACCCTTTCTGCATCCACTATAAATTCACACATTCCATATAAATAGAATAAAGCTATTTTGTATATTAAAAAATGCAAAATATTTTTTTGCTGTCACGTGCATTTGCACGTTCAATTTTCTAGGATTTGAAAACTACAAATCTTAAGTGAAACAAAGTTGCATCATGTTTAGTCCTCTTGCTTTTGAGGGTCTTTTCCTCTCTTGCCTGGCTAATCGCTATGTGTTCTTCAATTCAAGGTGAGTCTCTAATTTGAATGATTTGACTTTTTCTTAGTAATAAATATATATATACAAAAATTTCAGTACAATGGTCATTAAGAGATCCGTAGAAGATTATTTTTGCGGACTATGGAAATTGCAAGGGTGAATTTTTTTAAATAGATCATTTTAAAAAATAATTAGCAAAATCAGTTCTTTTGTGAAAATATTAGCAAAATCAATCTTTTTTGGCCAGTTGACCAAAAAAAGGTTGATTTTGCAAAATATCAATTTTAAAATACATAGGACTAATAGTTTGATGTAATTAGTTCTCGTTAATTAAATCTTAACCATTTCAGCAAGTACACAAGGCTACCATTTCATATTAACGGTAATTAACGACCACTAATTACACGGAACTAGTATTCTCATGTATTTCATAGTCGACATTTTGCAAAATCAGCCTCTTTTTGGCCAGCCGATATGACATGGCCAAAAAATGTCAATTTTGCTAAATATTTTCAAAAAAGATCGGTTTTACTAATATTTTTTCAAAAATTGTATTTTTAAAAAAATTCTCCAATTGCAAATGTGTTTAGGAACCAAAATAATCAAGTTTGTCATCCGAAAGATACCGAAAGTGTTCAAATTAATGCATTGCTGATTTACCTTTTTGGATAGACATTTTCCTTGAAAGTTATGTATCAATTACCATACACTTATATTAACCATCAATTATTAAGGGGTTAATATTTGTTATGCAAATCTTTAACTAGTGTATACTCTAAAGCCAAACCTCTTGATTTTAACCTTCCAAGAGCCTGCCACATCAGCTCTTCTCTTCTCAAAATTTTTTTGCCACTTGAACCTAACTCTTAACCATCCATCTTAATCAAAATTAATATCTTATCAATCAAAAATCAATTAAGATCTTATCAATCAAAAATAAAAATAGTGAATAATTATTAAAATACGTAAATCAAATTCTAAAATAATTAAGGGTGAGAAAAAATCTCATAATTTCTACCCACTTACTAAATCATTACTTGCCTGGATATTCAGTTAACAAAAAAAAAAAAAAAGATTTTTTAATTCTAAAAAACACAGGGGGAAAGGATATCTTAAGTAAGTTTTGTTATTTTAGTTAAAAATTTTTGTTGGAAAAATCAGACTAGATTATGATCGTGTAAGAGGCGGTTTCTTTCTTCACCATCGTCTTCTTTGTTGCTAGGGTTCTCTAAAAATTTTAATGATTTCTTACTCAGTTATGCAAAGGTAACATTCAAGTTTCAAGAATTTTTCAATTCAATTTATTTTAACGACTACTTCTGATATTCTATTATTCATACCATTAAGAAATATCATTGTAAAGAAGTTGGATTTCAACTTTAATTTCAACGATTTGCAAAGGTTCATTTTTTTTTTACTTTGTGATTGATCTCATTGAATTTGTTTAATTTTGATAATGTATTCCAACTTTAATTTCAACGTTTTGCAAATGTTCGATTTTAACTTCTTGATTGATGATCCGTAACTATTCATTCATTTTTTAAACTTTTTTCATGAGATTATTTTAGTACTGATCGCCTTCTTTTTAGGCCCCAGCATATTTTGCAATTTCAATTATATATATAATATTAAATCATCACATAAAGAAATAACTATGCAAGCACAGTTTTAAACAGAGTTGGGTTTGGATTTGGATTTGAGTTTGAGTTTGGAGGTTTATTTATTTATATCCCTGATTCAAATTTTATTATATTTCAAAAAATTATTAAATAATACAAATTCAACATATCATATTCAAAATCTTTAGGTGCCTTTTCTACAGTTGTCATAATATCAAAATCCTTTGAATTTTGAAAAAGAGAGGGAAATGATAATTTTCATCTATTATTTCCTCATCTTCATCTTATTGACATTCTTTATATTGTTGTTTGTCACAAATATCAAAATGACGAAAAGAAGTAGAGAATAACGGTTGGAGCTATGAACGACAAGAGAAATTTCTTTTATTTTTATTCTTTTATGACTTGAATTTGAATTTTTTTTCTAATTCTTTGCTTTTGTTACAACTAAGAAAAAGTGATGAAAAGAGTAAACAAGGGATTCACGCTATCAGAGTACGCAAGATAAAACTTTTAGGTTCATTCTTTAAGCATTCTAATTAAAATTTTTAATTACTAATGAAAAGTAATTATTTTATGATTGATAATCTCTCTATTTTACTTTGTTCTAATTCTTTATTTTATTACAGATGAAAAATTGTTATTCGTAAATTATATATTAAATTGAACTATTTACATTATATAGATATAAATGCAAACAATTTTAATAAAATTTGAAGAAGATACTAATTTCATAGAAATACTGTCATAAATTACACAATGATCAGAGCTACGCTATAAGTTTAACAACTCAGAGGAGTAATTATAAGGAACATCTTGATCAACTTGAAGTTTTTTTCATATCTGGCATTTAGATATATATGACATTTTGAAATAAATTAGATTAAAAAAATATGCTGAAAGGTATATGAGTCGTTATACCCATTTCAACATGATATTGATGCTCATATAAAGTACTAAAATCTTCCCTCCTACAATCAGTACCTATCAGACTTTTGAACGATGTCCTCCCAACAATGAACAGCATGACCCATGAAACCACCGCCTATCAACCCCAAATTCCAGCACCCGGTCCTCCACCGCCTTGAATCTCTCCTCCTCCTCCACCACCACGACAAAACAACTCCGTCCCCACCAACAAAAACAATCTCCAAGTTCGAACAAATCCTCTCCCAGTTCATAACCACCGGCCTCTCTCTCCACACTTACCCGCTCTCCCGCCTCCTCTCCCTCTCCTCCTGCCTCTCCCTCCCCTCCTACTCCCTCTCCCTCCTCTCCCGCTCCCCCCCCTCCACCTTCCTCTTCAACACCCTCATCTCTTCCTCGTCCACCCGCAGGCACGCCGGCCTCGCCCTCTCCCTGTACACCCGCCTCCTCCTCGCCCGCCCGCTCTCCCCCAACCCCCACACCTACCCTTCCCTCCTCAAAGCCTGTGGGCCCCCCCGCTGGGCCCCGCACGGCCTCGCCCTCCACGCCCACGCCGTCGTCCTCGGCTTCCACCGCGACCCCTTCGTCCTCGCCTCGCTCCTCAGCTTCCACTGCAAGCGCGGGAAAATCCAAGTCGCCTGCCAGATGTTCGACGAAATTCGTCGGCCGGACTTGGCCGCTTGGAACTCTATCTTGTCCGCGTGCTCTCGCTGCTCGCATGCGGAAACGCTCTTACTGTTTAGAAGGATGCTGGAGGATTCTCGGGTCAGGCCCAATGAGATTACGCTTGTGGCTGTTCTGAGCGCCTGCGGCGATCTAGGTGCGCTAGCGCAGGGTTTTTGGGCCCATTCTTACATACTTAGGGGCGATTATTTATCGATCAATCGCTTTGTGGGTACTTCTCTTATTGAGATGTACTCGAAATGTGGCCGACTGGGTTTTGCGGAGCAAGTGTTTGGTGAACTGTCAAAGAGAGATGTGACATGCTATAATGCGATGATACGAGGTTTTGCTATCCATGGATTTGGGCACCGTGCAATTGGACTCTTTGAGAGGATGATAACCGAAGGAGTGAGAGCGGACGACGTGACAGTGCTTGTACTAATGAGCGCGTGTGCTCACTCTGGGTTGGTCGATGAGGGTAGAGATCTGTTCAATAGGATGCAAAAGGATTTTGGGATTGAGCCGAGGGAGGAGCACTATGGATGCTTGATTGACCTATTGGGCCGAGCTGGCAAGCTCAAGGAGGCGGAGAGTGTGGTTAGGGAAATGTCCATTAAACCTACTGCGGCAGTGTATCGGTCTTTATTGGGAGCCTGTAGAGTTCATGGAGATATCAAATTGGGAGAACATTTAATTGCTCGAGTAATGCAATTGGACCCAGATTATGGAGGGAATTATGTGTTGCAATCCAATTTGTATGCAGATATTTGTCGATGGGATGATGTTGGGAGGGTGAGAAAAGTTATGAAGGCGAAGCGTATTGATAAGACGCCGGGTGTTAGTTCAATTGAGATGGATGGTGTTGTGCATGAGTTTGTGATGGGAGATAAGGGACACCCGCGATGTGGAGATATATATGATATGCTCGATGAGATTGGAAGGACATTGTGCGAGTATGGACATAGGATGAGGGCAAAGGGAGCGTCGTTTGTTGTCGAATAGGATGCTGAAACTTTCCAATGGGCCAGATACATTGTTTATGCAGTGATCCAAAAATAGAAGGACCCTTTGGTCGGTATACTAATCCTCAAACCCTCCTGTTTTGCACTAATCCCAATGCTCCCATTCTGTCTACGGGATCCTTTCTATAATAGAATGATGAGAAAGAACCATTGACCTAGCACCCATTCGACATCACAAGGAATCTTAACAGTGCGCGATGATTGACATTCTAGTACAGAGCTCTTATAGTCGGAGATAGAAAGGGGTTTCACAGTTTAAAAGGATGGTGCATATTCTTGATTGCATCACGCGTGCGTTCTGTCTACAGACGACCTCAGTGGATGTTGCTCGACAAAACGACACGCGAAACCAGATGGTGATCATATGATTTACCCTGTAATAGTAGAATGTATGATATGTCCTGCTTTTGTGCATTTACCATAATGTACGAAGAATTCAAACATGCTGACAAAATAAGTAAGAGAGCAATTGATGTCCTCTTCACTTTGAGCTGCGAAAATATTTAAGTTTGATTTGATAAAAGGAATGGAACAGGTCGTGACACAGCAAGAGTATATGCTATAGAGGGGTCGCAAACTACGCTACAAGCACTGCCTTCTGGGAAAAACTAGCCAATGAATCCCATAGACTGGACACTTGACGATTGAAAAGAATAAAAACATTTGGATAAGCATGCATATCCTGATATCCATCACCTCATAATTTCGCACTGATCAAAGAATGGCATAGTTCTAGCTCATGACTGCAACAAAGGATGCTTCAGGGCTATGTAAAGAGGCGGATCTGAGTCACTAAATCATTGGCATTTTGAAACAGGTCCTTAAACCTGTAAGTTGCACCCAATATATTTTCTGTTAAAATCTATGTTAAAAACCCCACTTCAAGAGGATTAAGGACCAACTATCCATTAAACTTAACCCTATAAGATTAGTCACCATCTCTATAGCTGAAGTGGCAACTAACCCTCCAAATCTTGATATTTGACAATCTTGATGTTCTTCGTCCTAATTCTCTCATATTGATTATTTTTTTTTACTATCTCTTCCACTTTCCAGTTTTAATTTTTGAATGGAAAAAATATTACAAACCTATTGAATATTATTGGAATTTTTGGCATTGCCCTATTTAGAAACAAACATTGTTAACTTGGAGAGGTGGAAAAACCCTATATGCGAGTTTTGGGGGTTTTTTTGGAGGTTGGGGTTGGGGGGAGGTAATTTTACAAATATCAATATATAGAAGGTAATTTGTAAATATAGAAGGTGTGAGAGGTATATATGCAAAAACCCTTCATCGGAACATAAGCCAGTAAAGGGGTTGTTTGGTAATTCAAAAGTGAATTGGAATTGTGTAAGTTACTTATTTTTTTTATTTTTTTACTTTTTGTAAATATCTTTCACATCCACATTAGCATGCAAGTGAAAAAAATAATGTTTGTTTGAAACCAAAATTATTGCTAAAGTGCAATGTGAAGATGATGTGGCAAAATAGAATTAATTAGTAAATGTAGTAAAAATTATTTAATTAAAATTAGTTACCATTTTTGTCACTTCCATTTGACTTCACCACTGTTTTAGGGAAAACCAAAATTGTATTAAATATTATATGACAACTTTCTAGCATTTCACTTTCGCGATCACATACATACAAACAAACATCTAAAATATTAAAAGAAAGTTACTTTTTCATTTTCATCTTTCTCTTGCATGCAAACAAACACCCCCAAAGCGTATAACAACTATAACAGATTTAGGGTTGGAAACAGCTTGGGTCCTGAATGCAATTTCAATGGCTTGAGGGACTAACATCACAAAGCAACCGTGAGAACTAGCATTTTTGACTCCCGGACTCGATCCCCACCCGGGAACACCACACCCTCTCTCTCTCTCCATATCTGCGAGGGATGGCCGGAAAACATCTCGCCTTCTCATCAACACCCAGATCTCCACCTTCATCCTCCCTCATCCTCATCGCCGTCATCGCCCTCCTCTCCCTCCTCTCCCTCCTCCTCTTCTTCTCCTCCTCTCCCTCCGCCGACTGCACCCCAACCCAAACCCTAACCACCACCAACCCTAACCCTAGATCCGCTCCCCCTCCCGAGTACTCCTTCGTCGCCTCGCTGGAGCGATTCCTCGCCTCCAGATCGCAACCCAACCCGTCCCCTTCCTCCTCCGAGGCCCCGGACTCGGCCGAGGCGCTCGATCGATTGATCTCGAGGAGGGAGGAGGAGAATGGAGGTCGATTTGGTCTGTCGGTGGTTAGGGTTTACGTCTACGAGATGCCGGCTAAGTTTACCTACGATCTGCTTTGGTTGTTCAGGAACACTTATGAGGAGACTGTGAATCTCACTTCTAATGGCTCCCCCGTTCACCGGCTTATCGAACAGGTAATTTTTTTTAACTTTGTGTTTTGGGTACTGAAATTTTGAGGTCTGAGCTAAGTTAGACCGTAATTTTAGCTTGAAAAACTTGAGCGACTGAGGTGGAAGGAAGACCCCCGATACCTGTGATATTCAATGCGATAACTGAACTGCTTTTGATCCTACATGGACTAAGCAAACATTTACAATACAAAATTGAGACTCCACCTTATTTAATAAATTGCAAATTATTGGAACAACAATTAAACAATCATGAGTCACCAGCATCAACTATCAAGCATTGGCTAAAGAAAATGGTAATGGTAAAAAACAAGGCTGATAGTGAACAATCAATATGCATACGTTTTATATAAGTTCCAGTCGGAAAATCTAAGAAACTTTGAAAATACTTTTTAGAGAAATGTTTCCTGATAAAATTAAAACAATTGAGAGAAAGTTAAAGTATATAACCTAAACTAAAACTATACATGAAGTGTTTAGGGATCAAAATTGCACTGATGAGATAACTGCTGTTTTCAGTCTACTAAATCAACGTCACATCAGGCATTAAGAAATTTACAATTGAAAGAAACTTAAGATGATTGAATTCAGACCATAGCTTCTGCCTAATGACCAACCTTTCAATTGCCCCATAAATATCTAGGCAAAAAGACAGATGGTAAGAATTGCTAGGGAGTTACATTCAACAATGAAAAATAACCGAAAATAGAACATATCACAGTTCCTAATGCTGAGATGAGTGAAAAGACTCGCATGAACCTAGAGTTAGTCCATTGTCATTCTTAATATATCATAGAAATGGAGAGATGATGCTACCGATGCAAGGAGATGCATGAAAAGGAATGATGGCCACACTCAATGATAAAGTTGTGATGGACAAAATTAAGAATATAAAAGAAAATGAAAGACTTAACAATTAGAAGTCAGTAGAGTCAAAACTAAGTGTGAGACAATGGTGAAATCGACATTTCAGGTGATGAGTATATACATGGTGATTTTCATGCAAAAAATATCACATGAGCGGCTTATGGCACCTACGAATTCTAAGCCTCATGTTGAAAACTGAAAGAAAAAGAAGGTAGAGGCTACAAACGATTCTAAATATTTTTCCGTGGATTAAATACCTCTCCCTTGTGGTTGGCTTGAACAATTTAGTCATGTAGCTGACATCAACAATTCAATCATCCTCATGTGTCAACATTCTTTGAACATTGACATATCAATTTTTGCATTCCTATCTTACAAGAGTTTCTTTCAAACCACAATTCTCTTGGGCTTGGAAATTGTTATATGTTTCATTAATTTTTGACCAAGAATATTTCTATTGCTCGTGATGTTTAAATTTAGTTTTGAGTATACGATCTTATCCAGGATATAGTTTATTTCTTGTGTTAGTTTATGTAAATTACTCCACAGTGTTTCTCTGAAGACTTTAGCTATCAACTATTTATTTCTTTTCATGTCAACATCAAAGCAGGGCCTTTATTTCAAAATTTTTGGGCTCTCTGCGTGAATCTTATTTAGTAATTCAGCTTTATTAACGTTTACCCTTGAGGTGAGTTGGTGATCCATTTTTCTTTTGCCTGAAATCCAAATTATGTATACCATTTAGCCATGTTTGTATTTTTTCTTCATGTTTAATTAATTCTTTGTCTCTTTTTTGTGCAGCATTCAGTTGATTATTGGCTGTGGTCTGATTTGATTGCTCCGGAATCAGAGAGGCTGTTGAAGAATGTTGTCAGGGTTCATAGGCAAGAAGAGGCAGACTTGTTTTACATTCCATTTTTCACAACCATTAGCTTCTTCTTATTGGAGAAACAACAGTGCAAGCAACTTTACAGGGTGTGCGCATATGCCCCAAGGTTTACTTTTAAGCTATTATTTGTCCTGACCATGTGCTTCCTTAACATGCCACATGTCAGAGCTGGGACCGATAGTTTCTTTTTTATTTAAATCTTACTACCTCACTGTAAACTTATTCTCTTGCTTGTATTTTGTGCTTGATTGTGTAGAATTGCATTGTGCAGGTTGTTTTTCCCATGCATAAATGAACTACTAAGCTATATAGTTTTTTCCTGTTCCAAAGAGATTGCTGGTTCTGTTTCATGGAAAATGCCATATCTGTGTTGTTTATATGTCAACCTTTTATCTTGGTGTTGCATTTGCTAATTAACTATCTATTGTAATGCTTTAATCGTGCCTTTTCCTGTTTCAAAGAACTCAACCAGTATACTAGTGACTATTATTTTATCAAATTCCTTTAATATTTTAGAAACATAAAAATTCTAATTATAGCTTCTTGTCTTAGATAAACATTGATCTTCTTTACACTAAATCATATGATATTCTCCTTCAATTAGATTTATTGAGATGCCTCTTCAGAACTTAATTAAGTAGGTTCCTCTGCTAATTACTGTATCAATACCCTTATCATCGGGGACCAATTGCATAACTGGCATGAGATTGGCACCTGGATGTAGTTCTTTGCCTAAACTTTCACATTCATTGAATGGTTTGCTGATAGTGATGAAGGTTGACAAGTTGAGTACATAATAGAATGATGAGTTTCAGCACAGTGAGGTTAGATCCTATGGAAAAAAATATTGTTAAATCTGCGCTTATTCAGCTGAGACATATTTCATGATCATTTGTTCAATGTGGGAACACCAACTGTGTGATATTTTGTTACCTACTTAAAATGGTAGGACCGAACGATTCGCTTGACACGTTGTTTTTGGTTGGTAAATTCTCGTCGTGCCCACACACACACACACACACACACACACGCACACACACACACAGAGGCATGCCCCCACACACACGAGCCCACACACATATGCTGTGTGCGCGTGCGCGCGCATGTTCAAATGTGCAAGCACTCATGCACACACCTTTTTTCATGGTGAAATTCTTTGTTGGCTGTAGCTCATTCCCTTGTTTGTGCTTGTTACCTAACGAGTTTATTGGAATTTCTTACTTAGTTTCATCACATTACCCAGTGTCGACAATGCATAGTTTCTGGTAATATCACTTGTCTTGGTAATATAAGCTAATTTGTATTACACGGGCAAATCATCATTTATCTTAAAGGGATATAAACATAAGCCAGTATCATACTACTGTCTTTTATCTTGTGAGACACAACCTTCAGAATGATTTCTATCTGAGACAGCAGGCTTGTTAGCCTTGTACGTTATCACTAATATATCCTATATGTGATTGCTTGTGGAAACAGGAGGCACTGAAGTGGGTCACTGATCAGCCTGCATGGCAGCGTTCAGGAGGAAGGGATCATATTCTTCCTGTTCACCATCCATGGTCTTTCAAGTCAGTTCGCAAGTTTATGAAAAAAGCTATTTGGCTTCTTCCTGACATGGACTCTACTGGGAACTGGTCAGAACATCTGTCATCTTACCCTTATCAAAATTTGTCTCATTAAATGGGAATACTAATCTTACTGTCTATTGGGTTTGAAAAATTCTTTAGGTATAAGCCTGGACAAGTCTGGCTTGAAAAAGATCTCATCCTTCCATATGTTCCAAATGTTGAACTATGTGATGCCCAATGTATGTTAGAAACACAGTCGAAAAGAAACACATTGCTTTTTTTCCGTGGAAGGCTTAAACGAAATGCTGTAAGCAAAAGAATGCTCTTAAACCCATGCAAGCATGCATGCGCATAATCATGCACACACCAAAATAAAAAATAAAAAATAAAAATGCTTGCCCACATGAAATTCTCACATGTAGGTTATTCCAGATGCATTTGTAATAATCTTACAATATTGTACTGTCAGGGAGGAAAGATCCGTAGTAAACTTGGGGCAGTGCTACATGATGCTGAGGGGGTTGTTATAGAAGAGGGAAGTGCTGGAATGTCTGGCAAAGAAGCAGCCCAGACAGGCATGCGCAAGTAATAGCTTTTTTCCTCTTCAAATCTTCTTCGAGCTGGCAAGTACTTTACTTGAGCATCTTACAAAATTAGCTTGATTTGCGTGCATTCAGATCTATATTTTGCTTGAGTCCAGCTGGGGATACCCCATCTTCTGCCAGGCTTTTTGATGCTATTGTAAGTGGGTGTATTCCAGTTATAGTCAGTGATGAATTGGAGCTTCCTTTTGAAGGAATTCTCGATTACCGCAAGGTTTGCTCTCCCTCCCTCCCTCCCTCCCTCCTATTCGACTACATATTCACACATATCTTCATTTATGCAACCAGGTAACTCCTTAAACATGTATACATGGAACTTTTACTTGGCTAGACTGAATTTAAGAAGCTTTTTAGATGCATATCTAGTTGACATGAACCAAAGGTAACTAACATAAAATTTTTGGAAGTCAGATTTTGTACATGTATGAATTAGCATGATGATAGTGAAGATGAGCTTATTATATATCTCCATGTTTCAGTGACCTTCCTTTTCTCTAACCACTTGCTATAATCCTATTATCCTAGCATACCACCATGAACAGAGACCTAACTTAGCATGATTTAGTCTTGTTTAGTCACCAATGCTTTCATATGAATCAAGTTTTGGCTAATTTGTTAAATAGTGCATTGGTTATGAGATGCAGATTTGTCTCCCTTTCTCCCTTCTATTTATTCATATGAAACCATCTATTTGCTAATTAAGTAAACCTTCCATTTTTCATTTAATGCATTCCTTCCCTCTTCATCTTGTGCATTTTCCTTTTTGTCAGCATCCTATATTTTGTTCCTATACATTTATAATTATCCTCTGTTAAGTTAGTTAATAACCCAAAAAAGAACTATACCATCATGAGAGGAAAGGAGACAAAATTCATGATGAGATAAATGAACTGTTTAACGAAGTAGTAGATTCAAAATAACGATAACAGATAACGTAACGCTCTACCTCCAACTAAGGGTTAAAGAAAAAAACGTAAAAAAACTAATGTAGGTTATTTTGTTTATTCATTGTTTACATATTTTATAAATACTAACTATTTAATGACTTTAATAATTAGAATCATCAAAATTTTCAAACATAACGTCACAATTAGAAACGAAATATTTTCTTATTGTTTAATTTAAACAAATGTTAAAGGTGTTCATAATAATTTTAAGTATTAAAAACAATGTAACGTAATACAAAAATATTTAAATAAAAATTATTTAATTTAATACACTATATAGACTAGGAAGTATCGCAATTGAATACTCAAACATATAATCATACATTTATAGCTCGTTCATAATTACATTTGTTTTACAACACATATTCATAATTTCACAATCACACAATGATGTCACCAAAATAAGACATAAAAGCTTAACAAACAATTCAAAAGTACGTACTTAACTACTTCAAGTTTTAAGAAAGGATATGCTCTCAGGTCTCTAGAACTTATATTGAAATAATGTAAGTGTTATTGAAACAATGCATGTTATATTGAAATAACATAAGTTGAATTGACATGACACATATTATATTGTAATAACGCAGAATTATGATGTGTGTGAGTAATTTCATAAGGTTACGTAACATTTAAGGCTTGTTAGGTAACATAACGCAGCATAATGAGTTACATGTTAATATTTTTTTAACAATACCATATAGATGCTTCCAATCGACTCTTACATTAAGTGAGCTAATTTTGAGATGCCGCTACTTTTTATTTTGGGTCTGCTGTAAAATTAAAATGGATAATTTTGAAATACATGTGATTTGATGCTGTCCTTTTCCCTTCATAATGGTATATTTTCTTTGAGATTCTCTCCTTTGCCCTTTATGATGGTGTTATATATCCAACTGGATTCCCAGTTGAACCAATAGCTGATATTTGAACACATATTGGAATAAAATATGAAGGCTGATGTAGTTATATCCTGGTAAATGCAGATTGCTCTTTTTGTTTCTTCAAGTGATGCTATACAGCCTGGTTGGCTTGTAAATTTTCTCCAAAATATCGATTCCAGGCAAATCAAGGAGATGCAAGCAAATCTTGCTAAGGTTTGTCAACCAGATACACTTTTTTCCACCTCTCTGCTTGCATTCAAAATGTTTAATAAAACAGTGAATTGTCTCACCAAGGAAGGCCTCTAAAATTTTCTATTGACTGTTTTATGTTAATTGATTTGTTTCCCTATTCCAGTATTCCCGGCACTTTTTATATTCAAGTCCATCTCAACCGCTTGGACCAGAGGATTTAACCTGGACAATGGTTAGTGCTTCTTCTTGCATTATCTACTGTTAAAAATGCTTATTAGAGAGTTGTAGTTGTTAGTGTTCTCTCTTTTTAGAAGTCTAAATTTTAGAAACAGAAAACTGAAAAATGAATCAGAAGGGATTGTCTTTGTAAAAGCTAACCTCTCACCTTTCAGCACTATAGTGTATATGGAAAGGAAAATTAATTGACATAAATTTGTCTTTTGTCATCGGTAACATGCAGGGCCGGAACCCCATATTGTTCAGGTTAGGCAAGTGCCCAATCTGAAATTTGTGGAAACTGTTAATATGGTAGTTTAAATATTCATTACTTCCTATATTAAACACACATGATACCCCATAATTTTAGTGCGTGCCCAACCTGAAATCTTGTTTTGATTGTTTATCACCTAACTTCTCATCTCAAATTAAATCTCAGCCTTCCAACTACCAAAGATGCTCAACTCAATGAAATCTAAACAAAACCAAATTAAACAATCTTCAATCTTCATTATATTACAGAAATCCATATCTAGGGTGACCCCTCTCCCCCATTATGTCCATAGGCTATTGAGAGGAAAAAACATATAAACTATTCCATCGTTAAAATTCTACAATCATGCGAGTCCTTTAATTTGAAAGGAACTGACAACTTGAGAGAAATTGATTCAAAATAAGTATGATGGTTTTTATCTGTTGATTTATAAATTTTTGAAGTTGGCATTTGTTGAATGACTTGCCACACTTAAGATTGGAAGAGCATTCTCTGCATAAATATTACAAAAATTAGATTGGATAATCGAATGGGGTAACAACGGATGATATCTTGATTGCATAAACTGAGAAGGATGCATTCGATAAAGACACGTCGATGTCAGTTACAGTTTTAGGTTTTCTTTTTCCAAAATATTAGAATGATGCTTTGAATGTAAAATTTGCTTTATATACACGAAAGGAGAACAATGTACTTTTCATGAACTGTTTTTTTATTATTTTAATTATGTTTGAACCTGAACAAAAATCCTGGCTCCGCCCCTTGCAACACAAGGCTTTTGAAAGGAGTCATGCCTAGGAGTGTCATATCTGCATGAAACCTGAGAAAATAAGTGGATTTTTACTCATGTTCCTCTTTTTCTTGATAAGTGATTACTTAAATATAAAAATTGGAATCCGAGGTTTGCTAGAAAAGTGGGAGTAGTATTCGTGTTTGGATGTGGGCTAGAAGAACATGAAATAGACACCCTTAAGAAATTACATGAAATAGACACCCTTAAGAAATTGCATGATAGTAGTATAATTTCATTTTCATTTCCCATGTGTGCGCATTTTCTCCCTTTTTTTTATATTAGTGGCGCTGAGAATTGTATGTACATTTATTACTTTTTGTCATCTCATAGAAGACTGATGCCATTTTCATTGTTTCTGTTTCTAGATTGCTGGTAAGTTGGTGAATATCAAGTTGCAGTTACGCCGATCTCAACGTGTGGTGAAGGAGTCACGAAGCCTGTGCACTTGCGAGTGCCGGATCGCAAACAGCACGAGAGCAGAGATACCATAACCTGATGTACTACCTTTCTTTGTGGCTGGAATATTTTCGAATGTTTGATCCGCTTTAAAATTGACGAAGTACATTTGTTTTTGCTTCATTTCAAACTCTTTTTTTTCCCCATAATCATATTGTGATAATGTACTGTTGAATTAATAGGTTGAAAAGAAACATTTGATCAGTCTTTGTATCTGCATATATTGCGCCATGATTTTTATGTGGAAATATGTTCTTTCTCATTTTAATTTTATTGGTCTGTTGTGCGTTACTGGTTTTTAGGCTGAAAATCTATTCAGAAAATCTATTCAGATTATTGATGATGAGGTTTTGAATAGTGAGGCAACGACTAATCAAATAATAGTAAGAAATGTATCATGACATAATTATGGATACTTCACTTTGAAGATTTTTGAACATATCATAACGTTAGGAATGGGAAAGACCACGGGATAATGTTATACTAACTAACTACATATCACGTACTACTTTTCTACTAAGGGCCTGATTGTTTCGCCAATCACAACAAATTGAAATTGAAAACATCATGAAAATCATATTTCCTTGTATTTCTATAGATTTCCCCAAAATAGTTGTTTTTTGTTTGTTTCACATAAAAAACATGGGTGTAGAAATAGACCCCCTCTATTTCCTCAATTTCCTATGATTGGTTGGGGAGTTACAACTTGAAAAAGAAAATAACAAAAATCCAATTTTCAAGATTACCGTTGTTTGGTTGGAAATGAAACATGAAGAAAATGTAGGTTGTGCTCACCATGGTAAGTTCATCCCCAATCCAAAGTCTTCTCCAAAATGAATGCCAATGTTTTTACCAACATGAATAACACCAGCTGGAGGCCAAATAAAAATATAACAAGCCATATATAACATAATCAGCTGGAGGCTAAATATTAGCAATAGCAACCCAAATGATTCATCACCAGCTCGAGGCCAAATAAACCAACAGCAACCCATATATAACATTACCTCCTCGAGGCCAAATAAACAAACAGCAGCCCATATGATTCATGCCCACCCCAAACAGCAACCCCATATGATTCATGCCCGTCTCGAGGCTAAATAAACCAATAGCAACTGATGGCTATAACTTAGCTCAAAATCCAATACCAATATGAATAATACCAACCCAAGGCTAAAAACCAACATCAAAATGATTGCAATAGCCGCAAAATGGTTATAAATTAGCTCAAAAACCAACAGCAATATGAATAACACCTGTTCGAAGCTAAAAAAACCAACATTAAATTGATTCTAACAACCGCAAAATTGCTCTAATCTAGCCCAAAAACCAACAGAAACATGAAGACAAAAGGCTCACAATGGCTATAGTAGCCCAAAAACAAAACCCAAAATCAACATGAAGATAAAAGCATCACAACGGCTATATTTTAGCCCAAAATCCAACACCAACAACCACAAGCTCCAACAGTCAAAAAAAAAAAAAAAAGTAGCTCCAATGGCTAATTTGCCGCAATAGCTATATATACAGGATAGTGCTCAAATATTTTCATTCTCTTACAAATAAGAAATAAAATTCTTATATTTTTGGCTCTTATCAGCAGACATATCAAGATGAACAGAGTTGAAGTGTCTCAACAAAGCGATGTTCGATGCTATTGAGAAATCCCAACACCACTTAAGATGTGCAAAAATGGTAAAAAGAGGGGCAAAAGTTTTTGGGATTGTGCAAATACCCAAATAGGAATGCAACTTTTTTGCTTGGGCTCAAGATAATAGTGAAATGAAGAGAGTCATGCCAAAATTCGAGACAATGAAGATGAAAAATGAAGAAAGTTCCAATATCAAAACTCAAGTTGAAATAAAAATGAAGAGAGCGATGCAAAAGTTTGAAAATAATTCGTCAAAGTTTGAAAGTGTGAATGTAGAAGATAAGAAAGTTTCAAAAACCAA
>JBAKGM010000081.1:16692990-16703427 GCA_037177215.1 Asparagus racemosus | reverse complement strand
GATCCACACAATTGAAAATACGAGGGGCCCCGTCACATGAAGTTTCTGCTTTTGGGGCCCCGACACAATTTTCCCTTGAATTTATAAGAAAAAACTAGTAAACTTAAAAATAATGGGTATAAAATTGCGGGTTCATAGGCAAAAGAAACCTTTATATTATATATTATTATTATTATTATTAGGAAAAAAATCTGTATGAGATGAATGCACATCTAGTAAAATGAGTTACCAAGAGATAGCCATGTGGTGAGGCTCACCCTAGTTGTTACATCAAAAGGTATAAGTCCTACCAAACTATCTCTTGGTAGCTCATTTTACTAAATGAGCCACCACTCATACCCCTCAAACCCTTATTATTATTATTTTATTAAAACCCATGAAGTATTTTGGTGCTATTTAGGGAAAAAATCTTTTTGAAAGTTGACGAGCTTAAAAGACAAATCGATTTACAAGTTGCATGTATACACACACACGCACACACTAAACTATTAGGTGACTGTAGGCCTAGCTTAACTTAATTTCAAATTTTGATAAAAAAATTATTTATGTCCTCATTTTTGATTTCTCATTACTTTATCTGGTTTTTTCTAATAATTAGATTGAAATTCTAATGGGTTCCTTGAATACATATTTAGATTCTTAATATATTATGTATAGAGTTTTCTAATTAAGTTCAAACTCTTATGCAAGCATCACAGGATTAAGGTTTAAGTTGTGAGATTATTTTAGATTTATTTTAGATTAAATCAATATGTGGAGGCCTTAAATCTCAGTTACCTGTTACGTTTTATTTGATTGCTTTATGTTGTAAGGTTTAACTCAATGTACTATTTAATTCACACCAAATGTCAAAAAAATTTATGATAAAACGTGGGGTTGTCCAATCGGGCCGAGCAAGGCAAAATGGGGTACCCGGGTCAGGTCCCGGTCCAGGCCGAGCCAGAACGGGCCGAGCACCGAGCCGGCCCTGTTGTTTTTCTGCTTGTTTTTTCTTTTTCTTTTTTTGCTTAAAATTTTTTTGTTTAAAAAACTAAAATTTCAAGAGTAAATAACAACAACTTATGCGAAATTTTGATTAAAAATCAATCATATTATTAATGACTTATAATTGTACAATTTACAAATACAAATATCATAGAAATTAAAATGATAAAAAATTTAATTCTTTATTAATAACCACTAACAATTAAAAATTTGTTTTAGAATTTGTCGCATCAAAATAGATGAATACATTCCAACTAGGTTCACACCTACTTATCTATATCATTATTATTTGCTACTCTTTCCAAAATAATTTATCACAAGTTTACAACTAAGAAATAAAAATTACAAAATACTGAGTATTTCTACAATTCTACTCTTTATCTCTATCTCCTATTGCTAACTCATCAAGTTTATCTTCAATACTAGCTATCTGATAGATGCCTTGAGTTCTCTTCTCGGACCTCCACAATCTTGTAGGCACATTATCGCCTGTATGATAGACGGATCTAGCGAAATTCTGTGGTCATCGATCAAACGTTCTTATGTGCTGAAGGCGGATTCTGAAGCTACTGTAGAAACCTTCACTATTAGTAAATAATGAGCCATGATGGAAAGTATAGGATATGAAACTGTTCCATATACTCTTCACTATTACAAAATATCGAAACTATTATTTTGACTTTTAACTAAAGGTGCACTTAAATATTGTTCAATTTCAGAAACTTCCCTTGATGATTTAGATCTAGATCCAGATCTAGTTAGCCTTGTTATCATTAATTCCCTATCAAAGCTCTGACCTTTGCCCCGACTTGAACTCGTAAAAGTGGAAGCTGTAGATTGATGTGTACTTACACCATATCTACCTGCATACTCTTCATATAATCTTTGAAAATAATATCTAATAGTGTTTTAATGAGTAAGAGCAATAACAGTTTGACCAACATCAGTGTCTATTATCATATTCTCATACAAAGAATTTAATAAATTTTGAAGGCCAACATCCTTCAAATATGGATCAATAAGACCCCCCAAACAAAAAATAATAGGAATAGGCCTTAAGATTCTTATCAAATTTACTTTCCATTTAAAAAAATCATATTTCTAAAATAATTATCCATATGATAATTAGTAAAAAAGTTTGAATATTTAAAACTTGTAAAGCAGCTTGAATAATAGTTTGATAATAACAACCAGATAATAACATAGTAGCTTCATAAAAAAACTTATAGCATCTCTTTTACACTATATATAATTGCTCATTCTTCATTAGTTATTTCATACATACTACCGGGCTAGAACTAAAAGTATAGAAAGCAATAAAATCATTTATAATTTTTTTTATAGTCTATTGCAACATTTAATATTGCATAGGTGGAATTCTACCTGTGGTTAACATATTTTGGAATTAACCTAGGTTTCAAATGTTTTTTCTTTTACATAACTGTTTTCATCTTTTAAGTCTTTGTATAAAAGCATTATAAGCATAAGCTATACTCCTAACCTTTTCTATCATGGGTTTAATTTCATTAAATACACTTTGAACAATTAAATTTAAAATATGACACATGCATCTAATATGAAAAATATCTCCATGACATGGCAATAGCAAAGATGATTTAATATGATCTATAGCTACATTATTATTACCTGCATTATCTACTGAAAGAGAAAATATTTTTTTCAGAAATTTCTAATTTTGAAAGTTTTTCTATTATTAAATTTGCAATATTAACACCATTGTGTAAATCTTAAATTCAATAAAAGAAATAACTCTTTTAAATCTTTGCCAACTATCATCAATCCAGTGTGCTGCGATACATAAGTAATGAGTTTGTGCTCTAGATGTCCAAATATCAGAAGTTAGAGAAAATTTACAGTTTAAATTTTAAAAATAAGAATTTTTTGTTTGTTCCTCGTGATAATATTTCAAAATATCACGTTGACAATATTGACGAGAAAATTTTTTAAATGCGGGGAAAAACCATCTCCAATCATATCTTCAAATTTATCATCTTCTACTAATTTAAAATGAAGGTTTTTAAGAACAATAAACCTGATGACGCATTTCCTGATTTTAATTGAGTCGTAGTGCCAAGAACCGAGGCTACGGAGATTGATGATTGGGAGAGTAGAGATTGTCGGATGTCTCCTTGAGACGTTGCTGCTTGAGCTCTGTTGTGCTTTTCTAAATAGCGTTTGAGGTGATTGGTGCCGCTCTTATGATGAGCTTGGAAAATAAGGCCTCACAATGCGCACTTAGCCTTCTGGGTGAAAAATTTACTGTGTTGATCCTTAGTGACTTCTATCTTCTCAAAAAAATTACACACATCGAATATCGGCTTTTTAGGAGCTCTATGTGTGAGATCATAGCCACCAGATTTTGGATCAACATCGGTAGGAGGAGTAGCTCCTGTAAGTGTAGTAGGAGTAAGACTCATTTCAACATTGAGAGTTGGAATTTGCCCTTCATAATCGGAGAATGAAGCCATTTGATTGGATAATTGTAGAGTAAAAGCAATAATAAAAGAGTATTAGAGAGAAGGAGATAACTTTTAGATGAGAAAAATAAATGAAAATCCCCTCTATTTATAGAGACAACCCCCTAACCAAATGATCAAAACACCCTTAAATTTTGGTCTTTTTTTACCGTTTTTAGGGGTATTTTGGTCAAAAGGCCAAAAATGACCGTTATGACAGACCGGACAGGATCAGGTTCGGGCAAGCTCGGGCCCCGGACCCGGCCCGATCAGCACGGCCCAACGATCACATTCCTGACCGTTGGACTCCGGGCCTGGCTGTCCTGGCCCGGTTCAACATCCTATGCCGAGCCTGGACCCACACCGGGGCAGCCCGGACCGATCTGGCCGGGCCTGGCCGGGCTCGTGCCCGGTCGGGCCCGGTCAGGTCCGGTTCAGACACCGGGCCGGGCCCGGACCTCGGACTGCATGGACAGCCCTATTAAAACATCAACATGATCCGCTTACTCGGTTGCTAGGATCTCAAAAAATTACTAATAAAACATTGTCAGATACAGGACTCGCACATGTAAGTATCTAACCAAAACTTTAAGGTTTAAAGGCGCTAACCAAATTAGGACTTTTGAAATTATATGAGAAAAGTAAATCTAAAATAAGAGATTCTGTAGCTAAGAGACCTTCAAGAGCTACAAATAATATAGTGTAATATAGTTTATAGCTCACAATATTCAAGTTTTAATATAGTGGAAGAGACCTTCAAGAGCTACAAATAATATGCATACATGAACTACATCTTACCTAAAAAATAAAGAGAGTTAATTCAGAGAATATGCGAGGAATTTCTGCCTTCATCAAGGGGAGATGAGAAAGTCATTTTCGCAATCATCCAAAACAAGTTCAAAGCGACAGAAAAAAGCTTTTGATCTAGAAATGAAAATACCAATGCCATAAATGTTGTCCAAACCTACTTTGGATTGTTATTTATGTAAATGATACTCATGTCATCACAAAAGTTTCATCGATCACATTTGAAAAGCCGTCATAACAAGGGTTTTTATACAAAACCACCAAATATAGTGGCTTTTCGGAAAATCACTACAATTTTTTTTTAAAATTTTCATAGAACCAACACAAAATATAGTGATTTTTTGGAGAACCACCACAAATTATTTTGAAAATATGCATCCATAACAAAGTGCCACCAAATTATAATTTTGCATGTATATCATGTTAAACTAAATAATATGCTAAATCCCTAAAATACCCTCATGATGGAACCCACCAATCTATTATAATATTTTCTCAAACCAACAAAATACATGAGCATCGTTGATAACCTAGATGGTTTGGAAGGATCCAATATGGCTCTCATTATCTTGGGTTCGATTCCCGGTCGCTCATTATCAAAAAAAACAAAAAACAAAAAACAAAAACAAACAAAACAAAACAAAATACCTTATCTCCCTCTAAAACTTTGTTAACTCCCTCAAAAAAGTTTTAATTCCCTCCAAATACCCCCACTCATCCTCTCTAAAATTTTAGCATAATGGGCATTTATGTCATTTTATGCTATTATTTAACAAAATATGATGTAAATTATGACTTGGTGGGACTTTGTAAAAGATTCGTGTTTTCATGATAGTTCTATGAAAAATAAAATTTTTGTAGTGGTTTTCCCAAAAACCAGTATGTTTTATGGTGGTTTTATGGGAAAAAAAAATTCATGGTGGTTCTTTGAAAAACACTATATTTTGTAGTGGTTTTGTATAAAAAAAAACCCCTAACAACAATATCAAATTATTTTAGGGACCAGAATGAAATCAAGATCAATCCATCTAATAACAACTCATAGAAATTCAGATATAGTGCCCAACCAGTTTTATCTACCCAACCAGTTTAAAGAGAGGCGAAAACATGCTGGATGCTACTAATGCAAAATCAGTGAAATATTCTAGAGAGCTGGATTCACTTTGTACTTGAATGCTCAGACCTTTTATTTATTAATAATAATAAAAGAGTGATCGGACCGTTTACAGCAGCATGAAAGTATTTTATTTTTGAGAAAAATAAGAAATACTTATTATATTTTAATCATTGTATTTGTCGTTTGCCATGCTAGAAGTACTCATCAACTGAAACAGACTTATTATTATTATTATGAACAACTGAAATAGACACTTGTAACGATAAATGTTTATGCCTTTTGACAAACCATCAACGTAGCATTAAACTGAAATTTAATTAACAAGATGAATGTGACAGAAGATCAATTTGGCCAAATGGAAAAAAAAAAAAAAGAAATAAATGAAAAGCAAAGCACTTAGCGTCAATTTGGTATTGCTTTTTTTTAAAGTTCTTCTATTTATTTTTTTTAATAAGCAATCAGTAATAATATTTGATGGATTTTTTTTAACGTGCTTATTAAAATTCAATCTACTTTTAAGAAGATATTTTTAGAAATAATATGAGAATGCTTTTAAAGTTAATTGCTTTTTTTTGTTATATACCATATATACCTTTTATCTTTTAACAATAATCATTAAGCACAGTTCTACCAAACTGTCTTAACTGTTTTTTAGACAGTTTTTGATATTTAATTACTAAACAACTATTTTCAAGAGCTTAGAGCTTATATAAACTATTTCCATAAGTTACTTTTATAAGCAACGTACTATAAGCCCATCAATATCCAACTAAGCCCTTAAAAAGCTAATTAGAGCCGATAGAACTAGTTATACGTTGTACGAATCAAGAAGATGCCGTATAAGAAAATGAAATATAAACACCTGAATTATACTCAAAAGGGGCCAATATGGACTTCGTCCCTTCATAGCCGAGACAACATAAACATTATGGAATAAGGAAAATGTGGCTGACGATTTCGCTATTTTCATCTGTATACAAAACCTAAAGGGCAGAGTAGATAATATTTCAAAAGACAATGCACAACCTTCATTCAAGACTTGCATAGTTCAAAACTGCAGCAAATGACGGTGATTTCAAGCAGCAGACGGAACGTCTACATTACTAAGAACAAAGCTACTTCACTTAAGTCCCTAAAGTTCAGTCTTCCATAGTTTAGTACAAAATGGCCAAGTTTGTGCTTACGTTCTATATATAAGCAAACAACATCTACAAACTGTCGCCTTATGTTGTATACAACAGGTACAAAAAACCAAAACCTGCAAAAGACCAAGAAGAATTAAGTACTCGCATTTTATCAGTAATATCAAGCCAAAACATGAGCAGAGATAACAAACATATGAATCAGTTATCCACAGTTAGTTAGGAAAAAAAAAGCTAGATTCAAATTTGATTACGATGAAAATCACACCACCTTATCTTGGATGCAAATCCAAACATGATGGACAATCTAAATGGTGATCTACATGCTCTAAAATGTTTGCGTGAAAATCATTGAATTCAAAGCCTTTTCCCTGTGCATCAAGTGATTGTAAACCCGATAATTACATAGGAATATTAAAACATATGAAGGCAAAAATCTCTAAACCATTTACCTTTTTCATCCGTTAAGTGGTGAAAAGATGGTGACTATAATGAATCCAACCATTCATTTATCAAGAGTCTCAGCAGCAATAGTACATGTGCTGGCAGCATATACCCGGTTATCTCTTGTGAATGTGAGTGTTGTGTTGAAGTGTTGAAGGATACCACGCGTCTACATACATGGAGACTGATGCGCAATGTACATGAAAATATACATACAAGTATACAACTACCACACGGTTTTTGGATAAAGTTTATGAATAAATAACTGCATATAACAACACTGCATGAGTCTTATTAGGAGTAGGAGGCACACAAAATAATACCCGACAATCATCAACGGTTACAAGTAATATCATGGAAGGACATATGAACAATAATTTTATTTAGAAATAAAACTAGAAATGATGAGAATTTCTGACCTTCATACAGAGGATTAGCAAAATAGCACTCCATATATATCTTGCAAGTTAGCCAAAAAGTCCTCGACATTTTGGTGATCCACATAAACACTTCCTTGTCCTGCGAGACCCAGTACCACCACCCATACCATAATCAAAGGTCAGCTCCGTCAGTGGAGGAATATGCTTCATTGCAAAGAACATGATGTGAGGATATCCTTCATCGCCATGATCATACAAAACAGGCTGCCAAAATACATTAGGAGAGCAGCTATGGTTCATAAACCGAGACACGTTGCCCGTGTTTTTTGCACTTATGACAATAGGTAATGGCCCCAGACTCTCGGTTGAGTAATCAGCACTGGCTTCCCCCAATAACTCAGGCCCATAATTCCATTTGAACGCCTTTTCATCAAATCCAATTGTTTGAAGGATATATTCATCGTTGTCAGCATTCTCGTCCTCTAAAGTAATCTTGTTAATAACTTCTCCAGAGTATTCACATATAAAAGTACCTGCACGAATAGGATCCCAGGATCGAAGTCCCCAGCCCCTATCTCTTGTCTTGAAAACTTCAAATTTGAGTGTAATACCCCTTTGAGTCACTCTATTTCGGCAATTAGATGAGCAGCAGCAAGACATGTTGCATTCATAAATTAGAGATTTTCTGCTCACTAGAGTTCCATTCGAACTATAGGGAAGGTTGCCTCGGTTTAATTTTGCGCAAGTGCAATTGAGATCACCAGGGAGGCACACACTAGCACACATACAACTCTCCAAAGGTTTCATGGAGTTAAGAGGCCTTAAATACTCAACTCTAGTGCTGTACCTGAAATGGGTCGGTCCCTTCTCATCATCAACTTCATTAACAAGGCAAACAGGTACATTTTCAGCACCGGAGGATATATCAGGCAAAATAATACTGCCTCTTGATGTGGGATTATCTCTCCATTGTTGTGTCATTTTCCATATCGCAAGTCCCGGTGGCTGCTCTGGCTCCCGCAACAACTTGAACTTGAAAACATTGAAACCCGATTTTCCTTTCTCAACCCATGAGCTCTCAACCTTATAGAGACCATCATAGAAGTAAATCTTGCCATTTAGCACGCTATAATCTCTTGCACTTCGAACAACTCTAACCACATTTCCCCTATGCAAGCTTCTCTCGAGTGCAAGATTTCCCCTTTGGAGCTTTTGATCAACATTTGCATTACCTCCCTGCCCGCTATAAATCAAAGCATCGGTATTGGTTTCTTCATTCTCATAACCCCCAGAGGACACAACACTAACAGCCACAGTATCATCACCATTCTCAAACTGAGCAGTCATATAATCAATCCCAGCCATTATAGGAGCATGCAACCCAACCACACATAATTCGATCCTAAAATAAAAGATGTCTCCAATTTCAATTCCTGGGACCGAACCAATCCTCTTTGCCCTATTCGCCCTCAGGTCACTACTCATCAAAGTAGTCCCTGCTGTCAAATCTGGGCGTTGATTCTTCACCTCTTTTCCATCATCTAACTGTGAAAGCCTCCTCCTTAGTGCATCAAAAGTCATAAGCACGATTTCAACAGAATCCCTAGGATCGAGAAGGGATGGCACCAAACCCGAATCTATCTTCGGAGCTTTTTTGGACTTCTTTTTCTGCGGCTTCATAGAACAACCACTATTGCTACCATCAGTAACAGAATTGCTACCCAAATGAATTTGTTTCTTCATTTTCTTTTCGGAGGCTAAAGCGGATGGAGTTTGAAACGAAGAATTGCCATTTGGGTACGAATTAGGTTGAGGTGCATTACCGGGTTGTGGAGCTTGAAAAGGGGGGAATGAGCGAGTGAAGCCAGGATGTAAAGACGAGTAATCAGAGGGGGATATGTAAATGAAAGGCGATGTGCGAGATTGAGAGAACGCATTGAGGCCATAGCTTGATGGAAACATTGGGGCCAAGGTTCTTAAAGGCTTAACATCTAAGCCTACATTCTCAGTGGATGAGTTTGGGGTACTATCTGAGTTCTGATGCCTCTCCATGGCAAAATACTAGCAACTGCAAACAAAAGACATGCACAAGTTTCATTAATGGACTAATTAATTAACTTATACCCTTTCGTTCAATTTCCTTTGTCATATTCTTCCATCATTACAAGGGTATCAACTAACTAAAGTAAATAACAGCACAAACCAATGTAAGAAATTAAGCGTTTTACAGGGGAAAAAAACTTCGAGAAATCATGAAGAGCAGTTAAATCTCACCCAAATCGAGATTTTGAAGAGACGGGTACTAAAAAAATCGCAACTTTTGAAGTGGGTTTGAGCCGATTTCAGAAAATTCACAGTAAGAGCAGCTCAAACCGATCATCTCTACTGAAAACAAGACCGAGATAAAAACAAGACAGAGGCTTTGAGTGAGAGTATGTACCTCAGACAAGCAAGCTAGGGTTTTGCCCCTTTCTCCTCCAGTAACTATAATTTGATGTGCGGCTCATCTCGCCATTTATTTATTACATGATTTTCTTATTAAATTATTCCTTCTTGTTTCCAGAGCTCGCAGGAGTGGAAAACTGAAGTTGGCCTTTTTTTTTTAGTTATGGTACTTATTATTTATTGGCTTTTTATCCTATAGCCCCCAAAGCAATCATATTTGTTAATTATTGATTCTAAAATATATTTGGCAAATTACCCCGATTCTAACGCATTGAGTTGAAGATACTTCCTGGATCGTTAATTTTTGAATGATAGAAGGAAAATTGTCAACTAAGCAACAAACAAAGAAAATTAAAAATGTCCTAAAACTATTCTTTAACATAAATTAGTGTTTTAGCCCGTGCTAAGCACGGTCTTACTGCAATTTATTTATATTTTGTCGCTTTTCAATCGCTCTCATCCAAATATAATTTTTAATATCTAACGACTCCCTCCCCCTTTAAAATACGTGAATCTCACTCTCACACACCCCCAATGAGGTTAGATAACATCTATTCGCCTGGAAAAAAAGATATAAAACAACTTATATAAAAGCTATAATTAAAATTAAGATCATTTAAACTAAATTTTCATAATAAATG
>JBAKGM010000081.1:16677042-16692890 GCA_037177215.1 Asparagus racemosus | reverse complement strand
GGGGGGGGGGGGGGTGGGTTGGGGGAAGCGACAAGGCAACCCTCTGCCTCCGCTGGCTCCATGATTGTTTCTATGCATGAACCTTTTTATGTCATGAACCTGAAATTTAAACAGACTGATGTGCAGCTAACTATATGGTCAGAAAATTGACCGGAAAAAACTATAATCTCAGAAAATAAAGATAATTCGTACCTAACATGTGAACCCATGCATTCTTATATAGGAACAGTTACTCACATGGGCCAGTTGTTTTGTCAATTGACATGCTTAAATGAGAATTTAAATAACAAATTGCTAAAAAGAACTTATACATATACCATCAGATTTGAGAGGATAATATTGTATCCAGCTCCATTTACATTTTTATATTAGTTAGTTTGTGTGTTAAACTTTAGTGTCTAGAATTAGAGTTCTTAGGGGTATTATCGTCGCAGTCTGGGATTTTCTATACTAACATTGAGTAATTATTTGCACTTGCACATGCTATATTATCATCCTTACTCTTATTTATGGGTAAATTACTTTTAAATATCATGTTAATCGGTCAATGTTGTACATAAATATTCTCAGTTGTAAATGGTTCTACTTAAACAACCTAAGTTTCTTGAAGTTGCACGTTAGTACCATCGATTATGCAAACGTGAGTATTTCCCCTCAAGAAATTCTCATGCGACATTCACATACTATTTTTCGAATATTTTAAACTTTAATGTGATTAAATCTATAAAAATTATATTCTAAGAAAGAATTAGGTAGGTAGGTTTAAAATAGGATTTTTTAACAAGTAAAGATAAGGCAAGGTGGCCTACATATATTAAAATAAACTAAGATAAAATATATGGTGTTGATGCACAGATGATTATCGGTGGGATTTAGAGCTGATTTTAAAGAGGTTGGGGTCCCTTGATCTCCTTTAATGGCTAATCCCCTGATAGGAAGAGTGTCCTATACATGTGTAACACGTTAGAGGATCAGAGTTGGGTTCTCTGATGATTCCTCTGACGATCAAGTTAGGTATGATCTAAAGCAAAGAAAGGAACTGATCAAGTTCTCTAAATGTGCAGAAATTGTGCACCTTTGGTCTGTAGGTGATGTGCCTATTTATATCCTACTGACGAGGGCATTTATGTAATCTCGTCTGAGTCCAAGCAGCCAACTTACTCGGCTGATACTTTACAGGTGTCGGCCCTGGGGGAAGAAGGAGGGGGGTGAGTCACTTTTGTGATTAATCTGATGGTGATAGGGAGAGTACGGTGCTGACAAGATCCAATGAGACATTAAAACTTTTAGGGAGGATGTAATAATGACTCTGACGTGCATTTAATGTGATGGTAATAAGCTGAGAGGTCTGAGAACGATCGCCTTTCGTCTCGGTTCTGCGAGTGGGCCGAGAAGTGATGCCTTCTATATTAGCCCTCGAGGGAGACGAAAAGGGACTTCTTTCATCTTGGCCTTCGAGGGGGATGAGAATGGATGCCTTTCCTCTCGGCATTCGAGAAGTCAGCATGCTCGAGTCGGTGTGTAGTCTGCTTGAGACACGTGTTACCCAGTTGTTCTGATTAACACTTAATTATTTCTATGGCACACCATTAGCCCTTTTCACTCAAACTCGGGTGGCTGAATCCGAATGAAATTGAACTGTCACCTTTTAGGGTTCCGAGGCGCATTTACGAGGGATCACTGATGGGTCGCTTTTGATGTGAACAAACTAACGTCAAAGAAGATCGTGTGCCGTCGTTGCCTTGCTTCTTGAGCTGAGATCGCGGGCTAGTTAAAGTGACGGACGGTTCAATTCTGGAGTGGTTGCCTCGAATTTCTCCCAACCGTCCATCAATGGCTAAGTTGACCGCTATGATTTTGCCACGTGTCGACTTCTTTGCCGATGTATACAGCTGCTCTCAGATAGGGAAAGTTTACTTTCTTCTGAAACCCTCAAATCTTCTTCTATAGTGAGTGATTTTCGACCATCTTTTGCATTCTCCTACATCGATCATTAAATTAATGACATCTTCGTCTTAGGTGGTTCAGAACGAGGCTCGGCTCAACCACCTCTAGAGATTCCACTCAAAAGTGCAGTCGACATTGCTGGAAACTTACTATGACAAGTTTGACATCCCTCGGGCGTTCATCTTATCGGTGCCAGAGCATACGCAGGCGGTGTTTGACCACAGTGACAATATAGCTCTAGTGCACCTTAAGCATTTAGAGTATGACTTGCATCTTCCGCTCCACCCTTTTCTCTGTCACGTCTTCAAAGCCTTGGGGGCTTCACCGCCGCAGATGAAGCCAAACTCTATCACTACTTTGGTGGTGTTCATACTCATCTGCAGTCAGCTGAGGGTTAAGCCAGCCTGAGAGTTCTCAGCCATCTCGTTTGTGTGAAGATGAATCAGCAATAGGGCCACTACTACCTCCAGATCTTAGCGGGTCACAAAATCGTCTCCAATGCCCATGAATCTAACAAGGACTAGAAGGAGAGATCATATGGGTCTTTGGAGTTGATACCATCTTGACCGGCTCCATGTGGCCCGAGATCAATAGGGATGCATTGAGGCCGGGTCTATTGTCGAATGACAAGAAGCGAGCACTCGACAAGATCAAATCATACACGTGTTCCCGTTGGAGCGAGAACCTCTTTAACAACTCTATACTATGGGTCATCGGTGCCTTTTCAATTCCTCTGACTAAGGATGATGAGACGCAATTAGCTGTGTTGGCGCTATGCTCGAAGGAACTGGAGATATCCACAGTGGTCCCCTTAGCTCGACCTCAAAAAGGGCCATCAGCGAGGCAACAAAAGTGCCTTCGCTCTATCTTAGCACCAGAGGAGGCCAAAAAGATACAGGTCAATGCGGCTGAGATTGCGGCTCGACTGGTTGGGTCGAGCTCCACCACTGTTCAGGTTGAGAGGTCCAAAAAGAAGAAGAGAAGGTTGAGGAAGGTGGGCAGTCGAGACCCCTCAACAAGCACTGAAGCTCTTAAAGACAAGGTTGAAGCTACGATGGAGGTGGGTACACTCTTTGCTGCTCAGAAGGAGTGCGGTGAGTCAGTTATTAGGTGAGACCCCACCTCCTCAGGAAGATGCGGAAGGTAGTGCTTTATTGTCCCTACTCAAGAGGTTTCTGGAGCTAAGTCTTCAGATGTCGTCGTTGTCAATGATGGGTCCCCAGTAGGAAAAAGGGAATCAAGATCATCACGGCCTTGTCCGAAGGCCCATGTGGAGAAGTAGGTGGCCCTTGTCATGCCTACTAAGTCAGCTCATCGACATGGGAAGGAGCCGGTTGCAGAAGAGGTGTCCCCTGCTCAGGGATAAGGATGGCCTCTCCCCCATCGCATCGACGAGCTCGACGTGGAGGCATGGGGTGAATTGAAGATGCTGCTAATAGGGTCGTCTTGAGTCGGCTTCCATTATGATAAAGAGTTGTCTGAGGAATTTAGATTCGTCCCTAGGCGGCATCTTGACAAGAGAGGGTTAGTTCTAAAGTTCAGACTCGCTCAGTCTAGGGATTTGGTGAAATATATCCTACCTTGGGATGATAAAATCCTCTAAGCCAGCCAGATGTCAAACTTCACCGGTCCCTCAAGAGCTATATGTTTCAAGGGGATGTGGTAGAGAAGGAACTGTAAGCTTGGTTTGAGCATGCACGGGACCTCTACCTCAAGCTTCGAAAAGAATTAGGAGCTCAGAAGGCTCCTCGGGAGGTGACTGATCTGAAGTTGTCTACCAAGGAGGATGAGCTGGCGGCCTAGAGGAGGAGCGAGGGAAAATAGCATAGGGAGCTGGTGATGCGGGTCGACATGATTAAGGGTCTAAAGGAGTAAAACAGCAAAAAGTCATCCCAAATCAGCAAGCTCCAGGAAGACCTCGGGCATCTCAAGCACAAGCTTCGTGAGCATGATGACAGGATAAAATATTTGACCAAAGAGGTTGAGTTCGAGAGGCGAGAAAGAACCGATTCATTTGAACAAGCTTGGTTGGCTCATCAAAATGCTGAGGGCCTGCAGGACCGGCTGAAGGAGGAGGAGGTTGTACATGAGAAGCTATGGCATGAGGCCACTCAAGCTATTCTAGAGGCTGAGTGACAGCGCAAGACGTCTCTTGCCTAGATACAAGTGCTACAGGGTTAGCTCAGCCATTGGGAGTCTGAGGCCTACTGATTCGAGATCGTTGAGAATTATCGAAATGACACTCCTGAATGGTGGAGGTGGTCCTCACTTGTAAAGCTGGGTTTGACTATCTGAAGATGTAGCTTCTGGCCGAGCTCAAGGTTGACCCTACGCAATTCCACTATCCTCCTGGAGGCTAATTGCCTTAGCACTCTACAAGAGATACAGAGGAAAGGAAGGGGCCTATTCTCAGTGCTGATAGTGGGGATGAAGATGATGAAGATTCGGCCCATGGAATAGGTAGGTACTTGGCCCATGATAGTTGGGTGGGCTGGCCTAAAGAGGAAGGGTACGAAGAGGTCGGGTCTGAGACTCGGTCGTCTCCTACGTCGACTTCCACCGTTGCCACTCCTCCCAAGCTTGCTCAAACTTCCAGTTCTGTGCCTACTCCGGGTTCGGCCCCTTAGGGGCTCGTATGTATGTTTTTTTTTCTTGTTAATATTTTTTGTATTGTAGGTATTTTGAATATATGAATGAAAAAGGATTCACTTTTGTCAATTTGAACTGTGTACCTTTGTGATTGTGTTCTTGTATATTTAAGTGTTTGCAATCTACTTTGATTGAGTACAAGTTTGCCTTCAAATTTTAGGGGTGTTTCTAGTGGATGTCAATGCTTTGGAGCATGCCCTCAGACACTCTTGGGTTGAGACGACTCGGCTTCGTGCCTTGTGTTGGGGACGACTCGACCTCGTGCCTTGAGTTTACTTAAAATGACACCAAGGTCTTGGGTACATGCCTAAGACTTATTCATGAGAAAGACGCCAATGTCTTTTGAGTCGAAGACGATCAATCTGATGGCGTACCTTGGTTTTATCCAGAATGGGTGCAAAGGTCTTTTGTACGTGCCTTAGGGTTTATTCATGAAAATGATACCAAGGTCATAGAGTCAATGACGTGGCTTAGTTTTATCCCAAAGGGGTAGCAAGGTCTTATGTGTCAGAGTCCACCATGTTGGGGATGACTCAACCTCATGCCTTGGGTTTACTCGAAACGACACCAACGTCTTAGGTCTTCATTGTCGAATCGATGAAGATCGAGTGGTGAAGACTGCATACAGGTTAGTACACAGTACAAAATATTTCCTATTTACAGAAAGATAAATATTTCTTATTGACGGAAAGATTTTTTTTAATGTATTTTGAGGAGATATTTTCCAAAATGTTTTGACAACCCTACCATCAATCTCTCTTGCTGTCCATGTTCCGCTTAGAGTCAATTGGGGGGGGGCCAGTTTCCTATCCTTAAAAGGACTTTGCTTCAGTTGCCTCTTTTCTAGCCGCCTTCTTATGAGCTTGACTATCTTCTACATCCATGTGTCCCCAAGCTCTAGCCATTAGCTGTCCAAATTTAGCTACCAGATCTGTGTTGAGCGAGTCAGCCAACTTATTATCCTCTAGCCCTGCGGAGATCACGGCCATGGCGCCCATGTTGTCAAGGTATTAAAGACCCTGCCTTTTAGCTTGGATTCTCTTGAAGTAGTCCCTGAACCTCTCCTCAGGCTTTTGTCTTATCTGCAACAAGACCGAAGAGGGTGCCTTTTGCTGGGAGTCGGCCAAAAAATAATGTACAACTTTTTGGCTGAGTTGTTCAAAACTATGGATGGACTTTTTGTCCAATGAGTTCCACTACATCTTACCGCTTCCCATCAAGGTGACAGGGAAGGCTCTACAAATGATTGGATCGCTCACTCGTTGCATGATCATCAGATCATAAAAGTTTTGCCCGTGTTCCGCCGGGTCTCCTTCGCCTTTATATTTCTCAATATATGGCATTTTAAACTTAGCGCGTGGAGTGTTCATGATCTAGTCAGCAAGCGGAGTGTTCTCGCCGATGGCATCTGTGATGGTGTGGAATGTCTGGTCATAACCAGATGTTAAATTAGTGGTGAAGGGGCCTAGAGCAGTATGGAGATGTCTGGCGCCGCACGATGTCGCGCATGTGACATGCTCATGGCCGACTGGGACTCCCACCAGTCGCCTCCATATGCTACAGTGGTTGTCGATTCAGTTGGTGAGGTGGGGGAGGGCTGTATTTAGTGCGCTCCTCCTACGACGCTGTTCAAATTGGCCCCCAGGGGAAGGAGCAACAAACAACGGAGAAGATTGTTTGGGAGGAAATCCTACTAATAAGTTCATCCGTGTAGACGGTTAAAGTATATTTCACCCAGGCTAATATTTAGCTTGGAACTAAGAAGTGAACGCTTATGGGCTAAACACTTCAAATGGGCCCAAAGTCGAGCTCACAACATGTTATGGCAAAGCTCGTTCAAACAAGCATGCTAACATCGCCATACAACCAATTTTAGCTCAGACCAAGCGAGTCAATAGTGAACCATGTGAAGTTCGTTGTTTTATATCATCAACCTTTGCCAGTAGCTATCCACGTGGGCCACGCCATCCACGATTCAGAAGCAACGACTCATCCACGTCTTCAGCGAGCCTCACCCAAACGTCTTTAGGGACCCTCACCCAAACATCTTCATCAAGCTTCGCCTAGTCAGGGAATCCTGTCAAATAGCCGTTAGAGGGCTATTTTCAAGGGAATAACTGCCCCCACCTATTCCTATTTTGATGGCCACTTAATCCACAATTAAAGGTCATTAACTCTCTCTTTTAGCCTATAAAAGGAGGGGAGATTACTCATTTTTGAGGGATCTTATCACATATAGATTAACACACACGCATAGAGAGAGATCACTAGCCTTGCACTTGCGATTCTATTGAGCTTTGGTGCTAAGAGAAGACTGAGATATTTTCGAAGCAACTAAGTCCTCATCATCAGCAAAAGACTCATCGTCTTAGTCAGTGCGTCAACGAAATACAAGATTGACGTTCCATCAGCACACATAAAAGAACTCCTAGGAAATACAAAGTTTTCCTTAGTTTTATTGTAAGTCTTCCAATTGATAACTGTGTCAATTGTAATATAAAAGACCCAAAATAAGATGCAATTCCACTGGGGAATTCTTTCTCCTTCAACGAGAAAATTGTGCCGCACACTAACACAAAGACCCTCGGGTCTTTTGCTGAATCATTGGTCATTGAATTTGACCAAACGAAGTTTGAGGAATTCATTTCCATGATTTAATCTTCATCTAAGGTCTAAATTAACCCCCGCGTGTGTAAAGGCGACCTTCACAAAAGACAGTTTGAGCTTAGCTGAAAGATAGACGAACTTCACCCAGAGCAAAGAAAATTTGCAATAGAAGGTCAAGACGTCATTACGTCTTTTGATTTTGGACTGCAGTCCACTACTCCTTTGGAAGTTTGATTTAAAGCATTTCGCGATGCTCGTAATGCTTCTTTGATAAAAGCTAAGAATGGGGTAATCCCTCATCTGAATTTCCGCAAGGGAATAATATCACTGACAACGATTTATCTAAATCTGCTAGACAAAAGCCTAGACAGCACTGTCGTAAGCAACGTTCGCATGCGAAGTCTGAAAATAGAGAAGTTGGCTCTGAAAAGTGCCATTAACTTAGATTTATGGGTGATTTAAGGGAGTTCCTATCTCTAAAGACAGCTCGCCAATGTTAGCATTGTGTGACCCTCAGAGAAGTAGTTACGGCAGTTCAGAAGAATTGCCAATGCAAAGTTATTACTGAAAAGGAATCAGTTTTCAATCGTATTAGTCACAGTCTTGGGCCTTTAGAGGTTCGAATTAAAAGATGACGACGTACTTGAGAGAGTAAAACCTAAGAATTCACTTTCAACATGATTAGTGTAACTTCTAAGGATGAGGAAGAAGGTGCAGACAGCTCACCTGACCCAGTATACTCTCCTGGTATCGAAGGCATATTGTTGAAGGTTGATGGTGTGTATTGTTGCACCAGATTAAGGTAGAGAGTAGCCATTCTTTTTTAGTATTCCTCCCTCCAAACACGAATAGCCCAGACTCCATCTCAGGTAAACCAACCTACTCCTATTGACGCCAATTCCGTCATAGCATTAAATACAAACCCTAGTTCAAGTCAAGAACAACAACGGAAAGCAGATGTGATGGGCCGAGAAGATCTTCCTGCTCAAATGGCACCTCAAAAAAGAGATTCAGATGAGCGAATCGAACATTTGGGTAAGATGCTTGGGCAACTCCTATCAACATCACAATATCACCCAAGCTCTTCAAAGGGGAAAAAGCGAATCAACAAAACCTCTCCAAAAGAAGATCAAGCGCATCAAGATGATGCAAATTCTAACCACTTAGGATCAAAAATGTTAGCATCTCCGAAGCCAATAAAGGAAGCAAAGGCCCTGGATGACATCTAAAAATAGCTCAATATTCTTTCTAAGCGAACTAAGCTCAAGAAGGTCAGATTTACCTGACCTTATCCCATCGAGTGTGACATGGTTCCCTATCCGATGAACTTCAAACCGCCAACGTTGCATGTGTTTGATGGCAAAAGTTCTCCGAACCAATATATCTATTACTTTCACCAACAAAGTGGGAATGTAGTGGGTTACGACGCCATTAAGGCGTGACTTTTCATTGGCACCCTCTAGGGGGTAGCCTTCGATTGGTTCTAGAATCTGCTTGAGGGTTCAATCAAATCCTGGGTAGATCTAGAATCAAAGTTCCTCTCACAATTCTATGAGGAACAGTCTAATGTTATGATGGCCAAACTTCTCTCTAAAAAGCAAAATGGAAGTGAGACAGTCCGGGAATTCATCGAGAGATATTGTAATCTAACATTGCGATGTCAAGATATGCCTTTGATGATTTTACTTCAAAATTGTTACGATAATTTTGTGGGATGGATAGAAGCTCACATGGGCATTGTTACAGTTCACACACGGAAGGATTTGAAGGAATAAGCTGAGATAGTAGAAAAGTCATCAGAACGTTTCAACAAATTCAAGTCCCGCACTAACTTTAAAGGTAACAAAGGCAAACAAGGGCAAACCTCCCAACCGAAAGATAAAGAAACTTTTGTGATTGAGGTTTAGAATCCCAACAACCAGAAAAAGGGAACCAACAAAAAATATTCAATGCAACTATTTCTTTAAAGATGAACATACGATGGATGTCTTCCATGTTCTCAACAAGGGTAATTGGTTGAATCTTCTCGAAGCCCGAAGCTCTAATGAAGTCAGAAAGACTGATGACCCCAACTATTATCTTTATCATAGAATGTTGGGACACTCGACAAAGGACTGCTATATCCTCAAAGATAAAATTCTGACCTTTGTCAAGTCAGAGATCCTCAAGCTCAAGCCTGAGTAAAAGAAAGTCACTGCTAAAATGATGACTCTCCAGTTCGGCTCCAAGCAGAAAATTCAAGCCCAAGAGGGTATTATCCCCATTCCTACTGCAAGGATGGAAGTGGCCAATTATGATCAACAAAACTGATAAAGTCAAAGCTTAGTCCATCTCACTACAGCAAGAGGAGAATAATGTGGGTACTTCCTGATCTTCTCCGAGATGAGCATTGGACTCTTCAGAGGTCCAAGACCAAGCGCAAGATAAAGTCTTGCAACGCCATCTCCATAATCATTGGGGAAGAATCTCTACAAGTCTCTTCAATTACTAATTCAGAAGAAGAGAAAATTGTCATGGCCGAGACAAGACCTGGTCGAGATTATTTAAAAAACTATGATCAGCCAAGACCTTCCAACAACTCGAGCCAACCAAGCAAAAGAAAACTCGATTCGATAAGGTGTTGCAGCGTCTCTCAGATGATCCTAAAGCCCCATTTCAGTATGATATCATGGCTAAACTAGCCAATATCCCAGCTCATATAACCTTATTCAAACTTTTACGATTGTCCAAGTAAATGAGGGAAGCGTTAAAAGAAGCTTTGAACGATAGTGAGGCATTCCTTGCCAACATGATCGAGCCTCCTCAAGATGAGGAATACAAGCAGTGCTATCAGTGCCAGTGGCAGGCGCATTGTATTACTTTCACTTTAAAAGACATGCTCATCAAAGATCACCATTATAACTGATCTCTTTACTATGCTGGGTATGTAAGGTTAGCAAAGATTGAGAGGATTCACATCAATCCAAGCTTTACATTGAGCATAATTCCACGGAGACTCTTGAGCTTTTTGGGTATTCCTCTTCACCAGTTCTCAAAGACTTCTGACACCATATTCAGCTTCAACTCTAGCAATAGCTGATCTCTTGAGAAGATCCGACTTAAATGTCAGATTGGTGATTTAAAGTCGGAGGTGACTTATTATGTCATTGATGTTGAAATGCCTTACAACCTTCTCCTCATATGACCATGGATCCATTCTAACATGCTCATCCTCTCAACACTTTATCAGTGCTTAAAATACATTGATGGATAGGGGGTCCAACAAAGAGTTGAAGCTGAAAAGTATCCTTTTAAAGGAGTAGAGAATTACTTTATCGACTTTCTCTTATATGATAAAAATCATACAATTGAGACTTTCCTTCCTAATGACGAGGACAACGGTAATGAGGCAGATAATGAACTAGGTCTTGACGATGATTTGATCTGGGATAAAATCCACTTATAATTACCCTCGAGAACCTATATATTGACTAGTCAGCCAAAGATCAGGGCGACTGGATCTTTAATGAAGAAGAGTTTGCTTTTGACTACTCTTTAGACTCTAACTCTGAAAACTCAAGAGATGACTTTGATGTCTAAGCTAGCTTTAGAACCAGTACTGCATATGCCAATAAGTGAGTCGTACTTAGCTCATAAGCATCTAGGTAACTCAGAAAATGCTACTTTTATGGTCCAACCTAAAAGAGGCACCCAAAATCCGATTATCTTTAGAAACGTTGAGCCGTGACATGACTTATCAAGCTCGGATGGAGTACCAAAATTCTCCCATTACAGTCAACAATCTCAGCACATAATGGCGAAAATAGAATACAACCTCACTTTAAAACAATGATTGAATTTCAATCAAGGATTAAAAGTTCCTCTTATCCCCTTCATACAAGAAGGAAAGGTTTTTGATTATTATAATTGGACCAAATGAGAGTTCGGTTATATTTTTCCTGAGGCTGAATCACAAACGGGACTAGCATCTGATGACTTTTTGAGCAGTTCTTCAAATATGTTCAACTGTGATTTCGATATCAGCCTTGGAGCTATGCTCGGTAAATTCACAGCCAACATGGTCTCATACAATCTTACTATGGATCTCGATGAATCTGAAATGTTTAAAGATTCTAAAGATGACTCATGAGCAAAACATCTTGAAAAGTACTGGGAGTCATGCTTTGAAGTTAGTGAACCGCCCACAGAAGATAAAATGGTTCAAATCAACATAGGTGACGAAGTCAATCCCAAGCCTATCTTCACCAGTGAGTTTATCATCCACTAAGAAAGAAGAACTCATACCTCTCATTCGAGAATAGATTGATGCCACTGCTTGGAGTTACGGAGACATGCTTGGTTTAGATCCCAACTTGGCTGTACATCGCCTTGACATTGACCCCAATGTTAAGCCAATCAAGCAACAACAGTAACATTTTCGTCCTGAATTGAAGGAGTAAATTGAGAAAGAAATCCACAAACTCATTAAATGTGGATACATCTATGAAGAAAAACATCCAGATTGGCTGGCTAACATCGTGGCGATGATGAAAAAGAATGATAAGATTCGAATCTTTATTGATTTCAAGGATCTTAATCTCGCTTGCCCGAAGGACGAATTTCCTCTCCCTATCACGGATGTCATGGTTGTTATAATCAAATTTTTATTATAATTTTATACCCTCATCATCTATCTTATATAAATAAATATACCACTAATAATTATTTTTATCTCAATTTGCAGGTTAATGAAGAAATAAAAAAAACCCAAAAGAAACAAACTCTCTGATTTTCTATCATTTATTAAAGCCAAATATGAAGACAAAAGAAGACCCAAGAACACTCAAGGATCCATGAACAAATCAGGTCAAGAAAATCACAAAAAAATCAAATCTGCATAAACCAACCAGTTAGCCAACCCATTAGTCAACCGATTGGTTCGCAACAGAAAATAGATTTAAGGCTGGATTTTAATCATTGGTCTTCAAGTTTCATCCAAAGGTTATCATTCATTACTAAAGGCTATAAATAGGGGTAGATGGTGAGTAGTTTGAATGTGAAATATTTTATAAAAACTCCTTTTGAAGAGGAGTGTTACTCTTAATTGAGAAGACCTTCCAAATTGTAACTTTTTATTACAATTAATAAAAGAATAATTTTCACCTCTTCATATTTTTTTTTCTTTGTTTGATCATGAAGATAAAGATGAGATGAAGATGAAGATTTGCATTCATCAAGAGCCTAGAACCCTCTTGGAATGTAAGTTTTCTCCTTTATTTTTTATTTTCTTGTAATATTTTTCTTTGTTGTTGTTAAATATTCATTAGGATAGAACCCTCTTGAATTAGATTTATTTTAAGGCGCATAGAGTAGATTTACTTTTATGCCTTTATTTTCTTGCTTTAAATGTTGCATTTATTTTGTAGCTTAGATTTTATTTTCTTGCACCATTCACCTTGATGCTAGAACCCTATTGGGATTAGTTTTTATTTTTGTTTATTTTCTTTTTCTTTGATTCATTTTGAGGCTAGAACCCTCCAGGTATTTGCTCTTTTCTAAGATATGGAACTAATTCTTGTGGGGACTCTAGAAATTAAATGAAACTAATTTTTATTTCTTTCATAATTTGTGAATCTTTCTCCTATGCTTAAAATGATCATGTTTAGGATAGTCAACTAAAGAACTAATTGGTAGAAGTAATTTTAGAATTACTATTTAGTTGTTATTCTTTTCATGAGTATTAATTTTACTTGGATGATGATTTGATGGATTATATTTTATTTAAGTGGTTTGATAGTCTATACTTAATAAATCTAAAGTAGAATGTGACAAAAAGAAAATGGTTCATATTTTATAAGTGAGATTAGCTAGTGGATTCAATTCTAGACTCCTCATATCTTTGATTGAATCCTCCATCTTTCACTTTCTTGATTTTTCTCTTTATTCTTGATTTTCATTTATTTATTTTATTTGCCTTCATCTTATTCATCATTCTTTCACCTCTCTCAATCTTGTTTTGTTTTTATTCGCATATATTCATAACCACTCTTATTCTCTCCATAACAACATTCGTCACACTCCTAATTGTCTCACACACAACTTGTGAACCGATTTTCATTAATTCCTGCATCACCGTTCTTGTGGGATTAATAACTTTTTATATTATAACTTGATAGTTGTGCACTTGTAACTTTAGGTGCATACTGTTTATTTACCTATCAAGTTTTAGCGCCATTGTTGCGAAAGGTGCTTGTAATTAGAGTTTTTCAATTTTGATTCTTTGATTTGTGTATTTTAGTGTGAAGGAATAAAATTGAAGATTGAAGATTGAAGATTTTTCTTCAAGAGGCTAGAACCCTTTTGTGTGGGTAACTCTTCTTTCTAGTATTTTCAATTCCACTCCTTTAGTTAGTTTCTCACAATTAGGATCTTAAAAAAAATTTCTTTTGTCAAACCTAATAAAAATTCACCCTCCACTTTGACATTTACTAACAAGTTAATAAAATTCAAACATGAGCTATCTTTCTCACATTTGTTTGATTGTTAACCTTCATTAAAAAAAATTTTATTTTCGCGTTCTTATGTAGTTGGTTTTAACTCCTAGGGTTGCATTGCATATAATAGTAGAAATTCACTAAAGTGATTTGAACATCTTGATTTGGCACTCATTTGAAAATATTATTAAGGACAAAAAACTCATTAATCAAGATAAGGTGATGGATTTATCACCCTTTCCTTAGCTCACAAATCACTAATTCCTCACTACCAAACCCTAGCCTCTTAAAACTCATTAGACGTTGGCCCCTAAGGATTTGACCTCATTAAGGAATAAGAAATCCTTAAGTGAACCGATTTAAGTTTACTTGAATCTTTTGGTGTCTAAGGCAAGTTTAGGGGTTATGTAAAGCGCTCCGTAAGGAACGAGGTACTTCACTAGTCTTTGACCTCCCTCCAATACTATCCTTACCTAGCAAACTGACCGAGTAAACTATGATCTTTTCACTAAAGGAGTTTTTGGTCAGGAGCTGGTCTAGTAGAGTCTAGGCTTAACCCTAAAATTTAAAGTGATTGACACAAAGTGATTGCTTTGATTTATTTTAGTTTTTCTTTTATCACTCTCCTTCTTCTCATTATCTTTTAGATTTTTAGTTTTTCTCTTAAAAAACTAACTTTTGTTTTTTTAGAAAATTTTTTAGTTAAAAAATGATAAAAAGAATTTGCTTTGGTATATGCAAGGTTAGATTAGGGATAATACCAATCATTTAATCCATTTTGAACCAATTTTTGAAGAAATGACTACTCCTAATCCACCTATTATTCAAGATATATATTATCCTGAAAAAGAGAGTGAGTCAAATCTAAGTTTTGAGGAAATCATTGGCTAGGAGCTAAAGATATTAGAAAAATCAGATCAAGTCTTTCGGAATGAGGAAAGTGTGTTAAATACATTCTTCTTTAACCCAACTTTTGAAGAACTCTTTGTTGATGATATTAGATTCTTGAAAAATAAACAATAACCTAAATTTCAACCCTCAAACATAAATTTTATGTTTAAGGAAATTTTTAAAGAAGAATTGGTTATGATTGGTCAAACTTTTCTTAATGAGGAATCTAAGTTCAAAATACATAGCATCATAAATACCTACCTTCTATTGCTGCAAATATTATTGAAAACCATAGAATATTCAGAACTTAACTACATCATTGATTACATCATTTTGGATTTCTTTAAAATCTGGGGAAGAATTTCAGCAATAACGTCTAATTTGATGTAGAGTATGAGCTTTTCGTGTTTAATCATTCATTCTACATTTTTATATTTTGTCTCATAATAATAATTTTAATTTACTCTTCTCTCATTTGAGAGTTTCTTGTTCTTTTTAAAAAAAATAGATATATGAAAAAAAGAAAAAAAGAAAGAAAAAAGAAGAAGAAATTTTGACTTCATACCAAAGGTAATTGCAGTTTCTTTTATCAACCGAACAAAGATAATTGCGTCAATTCTTATCTACTTTGCTTTGTGCATTATAGAGTTTGTATTGAGGACAATGTAAAATTTAGGTGTGGGGGTAGGGACTCGTCTATTTTCCTCTTTATCTTAGTCATTTTTCCTCTTTATCTTACTATTTTTTTCTTTTTATATCATTTTACATAAAAATAGTGGCAAGTCACTTGCCAACTTAATAGAGTTGATTAATAATTGATATATTTGATAAATTTTAAATTTTCTAATCTTTAGTTAGTTTTATACTCAAGTTCACCTTTTATGATAACTCTAAATAAATTTTTTAATAAATGATTTTCAAAGAACTATACTTCAATTAAGTCTTAACTTAGGCCTTTAATTAAAGTAATGAAATTTTTTCATGCTTAGCTTAGAGTTGAAAATAATTTTTCAAGTTGTCTTGATCTAAATATTTTTCTGAATATATATACATAAACACACATATATGTATATTATAAAAGAAGAGTGTGAAAAATAGACACCAATTAAAATTCTCTTAAAATCCAAGTTGCCCGAGTAATTAAGTACAAGGAGTATTTACATGCTTAATAACTTAAGCCCAATTGGGCTGGGATTCATAAGCCCAAAACTCGTTGAATGGTTACTTACAAAGCCCGATAAAGTAAAACAAAATCACCAGAGAATAAAGAGTGTTATATAT
>JBAKGM010000081.1:16618820-16659855 GCA_037177215.1 Asparagus racemosus | reverse complement strand
AGCTGCCTCGGCCTTGGCCGAGCTACTTCGGTCAAGGCCGAGTTGCCTAGGCCTTGGCCGAGTCACCTCGACCAAGGTCGAGCCATCTCGGCCTTGGCCGAGCTGCCTCGGTCATGGCCGAGTTGCCTCGGCCCCCAAGCCACCCTCGTAGCTTCGTTTCAGCTTCTTTTTTTTAGCCCGATTTATTCAGTTGCGTCGAATCCCGAGCCCGGCTATTTGTTTCATAGATTCTGGAGTCTGATCGGTTCAGTTCTGTCGATGTTCAAGTTCAGTTGGTGCCGTCTCATTGATTTCCTCGGCGTCGTGGCCTTGATTCCCTCAGCGCTTAGGCTTCGCTTCCTGCGGCGCCGTGGCTTTGATTCTCTCAGTGTCTAGGCTTTGATTTTCCCAGCGTCGTGGCTTCACCGTCGAGTTTGCGTCTTGTCGACTTGCTTTATGCGTTTCGTCGACTCACTTCATGTGTTGGTGTCATCAACTGTTTGCCATTAGATCGTCGTTGAATTGTCGGATGGCTCGCCGCATGCCAACTCCTTGTCACGAATCGGATTCGGGGTCTTATAGGCAATTTTTGACGCCTAAATTCAACATCTTGCAGAGCCAACATGAAAGCGAAACATCTAGAAATTCCACCTAGGATAGGAAGACGATGACATTCCTCGAGCCCCTCGCTGGTAACAAGTCGTCATCGCATTGAATGTGAGATCAGAGCCATTAATTCTCCATGCTCGTAGATCTTTAAGACAAGTCAACCTACATGCCCCCTGTCACTTCACATTAATGTTGAGATAACTTCCTCACTACTCGACGGCTGACACCTGTAAAGCATATGCTGACTCAGCCACCAGCTCAAACTAGGCCAAAGTTATGGACTACCCCTCTATTACTACTATAAATAGGGGGACTGTTTCCAATATTAAGCATTTTCTAGGCCACTTCCTATTCACCAAAAAACTCTAAACATCTGTATTTACTTCCTCAATCAAGATTACCAACTAACTTGATCGTCGAAGGAACCACCAGGGAATCTAACCCCAAGCTCTCACGATTTGTTGTATGTGCAGAACTCTTTAGGGAATAATCAGGATTGGACATTAGGAGGAGTTAGCAGTCCCTTACCACTTTTGACACTTAATTAATTGACTGTGTGATCCATAGCATTAACAAGAATGACACCCAATAACCCAATACTTGACCTAATACTTAATTAACCAATTTAACACTCCCACCCAAGCTGGAGCATAGATATCAACCAAGCCCAGCTTGTTACATAAAGTAGAAACACTTCAAGTGAAGTCGCCTTCGTGAGAATGTCCTCCAACTGTTCTGAAGAATGAGTGAATGAAGTGTGAATCAAGTTTTTCATCACTGCATCCCTAACAAAATGGAAATCAACCTGAGTATGCTTTGTCTTTTCATGAAAAATAGGATTCTTGACAATATAAATAGGAGACTGGTTATCACAATGCATATAAATAGGAGACTGGTTATCACAATGCATAGGCATAGGTCCATCCTGGAGAAAACTAGCCACATCATCTCACAAGCTGTATGCGCCATCGCCCTATGCTCAGCCTCTGCACTAGATCGAGAAAACGCACCATGTTTCTTGTTTCTCCAAGTCACTAGATTGCCTCCAATAAATGTGCAATACCCAGTAGTAGACTTCATGTCATGCTTATCTCCTGCATAGCTCGAGTTAGAATAGGTGGAGATACGTACATTTTCACACTTCTTGTACAGTAAGCCTTTACCAGGAGAGATTTTCACATAGGTAAGAACCCTCAAAGTAGCTCCCCAATGAACCCCTCTAGATTTATACATGAATCGACTGAGAACCCCAACGTCATAGGATATGTCGGGTCTAGTGACTATGATGTATATTAGCTTTCCAATCAGCCTCCTATATTGTTTAGCGTCATCAAAAACTTTATTATCCTCAGACCAAAAATCCTCATTTGCTTCCATTAGGGCACTTGCAGGCTTGCACCCCAAAAGACCAGTCTCCTTCAGAAGATTCAAGGCATACTTTCTTTGGGAAAGTAGCAAAGCATGTTTTTGGTAGGTTACTTCAATCCCTAGGAAATATCTTGGCCTGCCCATATCCTTAGTCGCAAAATATTTTCTCAAATACTCTTTTTTCTCTGTCAAGCTAGGATATCACTTCCAGTCAGTAATATGTCATCAATGTATATAGCCAAAACAACTAGTCCAACTGCAGTGCGGTGAATAAATACAGGATGATCTGAGTAACATCTTTGAAATCCAACACCAGAAACCACTTTGCAAAACTTGTCACAGCATGCCCTCATCGTCTTCATCTTCCTCTATCACTACTGCTACCACCTTGATCTATCGCCGTTGCTGTACTCTATTGACGTTGTTGCCTGCTACCCCCGTGCAACATACAGTATCCGGATATATAGGTGGACAACTGGACATACATCCGAAGAAATGATTCTTTTATTTGATTGAGTAGCCTAAGTTATGATTCTTCTTGAATATGGAACTAGATAGAAATGCAATTTGCATAACTAAAATAATCCATATAAAAGAACAAATGCTACTGTTTTTTTAAAACTCTCACATATATCTTTCACATGTCACTCAACAATATTGTAGGAAAATGAAGATGCGCAAACTATACCAAACATCACCATGTTATGCATCCTTCTACATCTTACACCTATATTTTGTTTGCTTGCACGAAAGTTTACAAACAACTACTAATTAGACCATCTAAAAATAGCTAGACTTAGAATTTACAGAAATGGACAAAATTGAAAAGGAGTGAAAAGGGGAGTAAGTTGTGATCAGGGTTTGTTGAGCTTGGTTGTGGTTTAACTCACGCATAAACAAAGGGATATAAAGTTATAAAAACACTACGATGAGCGACTGAATTAAAGTGGTTTTATTATTACATTATGCTAAAGTTTATTTCTTTGAGTAGTAGAAAAATGTCTTGCAAGCAATATTATTGTTTCTATCGATCGTAGCCATTGGAAGAGTGGTCACACAAAGGCAAAGGAATAATTTGCTTGAAGTACGCAAGAAGTCATGGGAATGGGATAATATAACAACACAATCTTTTACTTGGAGCAAAGTTAGAAGAGATAGCAACTTAGATTGAGAACAAAAATTGATGTATCCCTAACAATGGTATACTTGGGATTTGGGTCATGTCTATGATATCAAAAAAAGCAATGAAGAAACTATTTTTAATTAAAACCATCTACGCGATTGTGATTCAACTCAAGATTTAGCAGTTATCTTATCCGATAGATCTTGTAAATTGGGTAAGGTCTGCAGGCGGATCTAACATGGCCTAAGTATTGGGTAAATTTCACAAAGCCCCCTTAGGGTGTTCCTCAGATAACCCCTTTTAACTTTTAGAATATCCCTTTTAGAATATCCCCCTTCAACACAGTTAGGGATTTTTCTAGCGATGTATAAAGTTGAAGGAGATTTTCTGAGAACTTCAACACATAAGGAGGGTTTTGTTACATTTTGAATTATAAGGGAGTTATTTCCAAATTTAAGGGTAATTTCTTGAAATTCACCCTAACTATTGTCTCTTGGTACCCATAGTCATGCTATTTCTTTTTTTTTTTTTTTTCTCCCCGGATAACAAGAACATTTGTGAAATTGGTCAGATTTACTATTTTAAGTGGTGCGGAGGTTTGTTTTGGGCTTTTGGCTCCCGAGCAACAACATATGATCATCCTATATCTTGATCCAAGTTGACGGTGGTGTCAAGGCTTGCACGAAAATGGACTCAAGAGCAGAGGTGAAAAAAAAAATCTGTATCCAAGAATATATGTGTATCCATCTCTGTTATGATTTTACTATATATTTATATCTGATAGGGTATGATTACGGGTACGGATAGATTGTGAAATATCCGGATTCGTACCTGAAATATATTGGTCGTGCAATTGCAATAGTTTTAATCCTTATATTAATAGATTTGACACTAATTTGATGATCAGCAGAAGTAATCTTACCTTTTTAGATATTATGGACATATTCATGAACTCCATTGTGCCATATGAGCTATATTTTTTTTCCAATATTATATGGTTTTCTCATATCCTTTTCATATCTGTATGTATATCCACCTATATATCTATATCTATATTGCACATAGCAGATAGAGATACATAAATTTTCTTTATCCGTTTCTATGATTAATATGTAAATTTAGATATAATAATCATCGTATTCGATCTGTATCCGAACTGTTTGCACCTAAGTCCAACAAGCTTGCTTCTTGGCCTTACACAAGTTTCCATACATTGTACACCTTTTTTCGGCTTTTAAGGGCTAGTAGACAAACGACTGACATGCTTACACGTTTGTGCTTATTGTTGGAAACCTCTGTTTCTAAGCTAATAATAATTACTACAACGATACTCTGCAGATTTTATAACGTACATACACAAGATTTGAGCTTACAATTTATTTGTTTAAAAAAAATCAATGAATAAAAGAAACTAGACTTATTTTTATTTATTTATTTATTTATTTTTTGGTTGATCTTGACTAGCGGTATGACTAATGTAACTTGTGATGAATAGTAATCAGATCTATCGATGCAATGTGACTAATCAAGTGCCTCACCGCTAGTCCAATATTTGAGAATTTATTTAAAAATATATGTTGTCATCTCTACTCATTATTTATGTTTATGCACTTTGAGTATACCCGCAATATAGCTAAGTAAAACTCTTATAAATTTAAGTGGAAAGAAGTTTTTATCTACTAATATTTTTATTGATTACATTTTATTTAAGACTTGTATTGGCATGCATCAAGACACGCATCTCTAAGATAAATTTTATGTCTATCACGTGCAACACGAATCTCAAAACCAATCTAATGAATTAAAAAGCTTACGGACATATAAAGCCCTCACTTAACTTAAGTTTATTCTGACATTACTCCAATATAATATGGCTTATACATTATCTGCATACCACTCCCCGCAGACAATGATTTGTCATGCAAATTTTATCAAAGGTTGAGTTGCGTTCATTCGGTTAGAAACTTCTTTCTTGCTTTACTGAAATAATACTCCTTATTCTCCCCCTTTAAATTCACTAATACTGTCTATTCTGTGACACGTCAATTTTTCTGGTGGATAAAATCCATTGTCTGGCTCTATTAAGAGCTCGTTAGCTGAGAACTGCCACAAATAATTAGCTAGTCAAGCTTGGTCCCATCAGACCACAATTTTATCAAACCTCATCTATGGAGTACCTAACACGTTAGCTGAGAACGGCCACAAATAATATAGAATAAATCTTATTTTTCTACTTTAACGCTCTCAGTTATATATCCGTTAAAAAAAAAAGGGGTAAAAGAGGCACGATGAAATGGGTTGGGGCCCACGTGTAAGACAGAAAGAGTAACAATCTTATAAATTTTCATAGAAAGCCATTTCAAATGTTTTTTTTCTCTCCCATAAAAATAGGTTGAAAACCGCAAGTTTGAAGCCAGAAGTACGTGAATTTGATTTTCTTTCTATAAATCAATATTTTCTCTTTAATAGGAAATGAACCAAACAGTCTTCAGAAAACCCTAGCCCTGCATCTCTATTTCTCAAGTTATGCAATATTTAGATGGGCGTTACGCGCATTACTTGTATATATTTTGAATCTTATTTACTTTTTATTTACATCTGTATGCATTTTGCAATTCTATATTCTTATCTAGTCACTGGATATTTATATGTTTATATAACAAATAATAATCCATGGTGATCTTGCGCTCTCTATTCAATTGTTTCAACTGCTCTCTAAAATTAAAAAAATATACATCTAGTCAATGGATATGTAGATATATTCATATAATAAATAATGATCCGGGGTAATCTTGCACTCGATCCGTTCAAGTGCTTCAATTGCTTTCTAAAATTTAAAAAAAGTCCAACCGCGAGAAATTGAAAAAAGCACCGCACCAAAATAAAGAGTAGGTGGGGCCCACGTGCGCCTCCAGGGCTCCAACAATCCTTGCAAGCAAAACGAAGCGTGGAGTGAGGAGTCGGCATTCGGCCGAGATCCGTCCGTTTGATCTCAATCCAACGGCGCAGATCCAAACAGTTACCGATAAAATGCCACGTGGGCAACAGCCCCTGAGCTCACAAAATAGTTATTAATGATAGGGAAGGCCAAAAAAATAAAAAATAAAAAACTGCGAGGGGTCTTCTTTTCAATTGATCGGGTACACCAGCTCATCTGGTCCAGTGGCGGGGACTCCCTATAAAAACCCCCAAACCCCTTCCCTCAAAATTGAACCCGGATTCAATCTTCATCCTCTGTGGGCCCACCGTTGAATCGGTTTGTTTTGGGTAAGGCTCTGATTCCTTTCATATTGATCAGATCGCAGGAAATTTGATATGGGTTTTTATTGATCACTGCAACATAATTGCGTGCTGGTTTTGGTCGTCAATTTTCGACCTTTAGTCTCTTAATTGGATGAACATTTTCAAAGCTCAGTGTTTTTTTTTTTTTTGGTGATTAATTGTGCTGTGCCAGTTCAAAAGAGGTTCTTTGAACCAAAAATATGGTTTTCATTTTTGGGTAGAATCCCAAGAAAGAAAACGAAGAGAGGTTTTTATTATCAAACAAAGAGCCCGCAAGGAGAGGGAAGATGATAAATTTAGTGTAGGGAGTTACACTCAACTTTATATGGTTATTAAACAAACCAAAGGGCCTAATGGATAGATCAATGGTGCATTGCAAAAGCTCTCTCTTGAGTATGTACTCGCTTTCATGAGAGAAAAAAAAAAAAGAAAGAAGAAGAACATAATGTCCTGCGTAGTTCATTGCACTGTGACATTGCATTTATACGCGAATGTTTTATTGTGCTTTCTTACACCTTCTGGTGCTTATTGTCGATATTACTCTTTTCAGTGGTTAAATAGTGTACAAGGAGATGATGATCGGCCTTCGGAGGACAACTCCTGGCGTCTTGTTTTGCGCTCTGTTCTTGATATCAGCTTCTTGTCTGAGCTTTGCCTATGATTTGGGAGCGAACCAGACAGCATTCCTCAAGATAGATGCATCACCGCAATCAGGGCGGAAGATTCCCGATCATCTCTTTGGTATCTTTTTTGAGGTGAATTTCTTTGTTTCTTGTGCCTGTGGAGATGTGTTCTGAAATAGCTTGTAGTTGGACATGAACGCTGGGGAAAGCCTACTAAATGAATTTGAGCATCTTTGAGACATTGATGTTCGTGACACCTAATATCTTCAATTATATTGGCAGAAACGAAAACACTATGCTCTCTTTAAGTTATTTCCTTATTTCATTAACTTATCATTTTGTGGAAGGAGGAGATGAATATGCTTTGAAGAATTAAGGCTGAGAGGACTTTTTGCATTACCCAAAGGTGTTTGACCTTAAGAGGGACAGCGTTATGATTTATGCATTGAAAGATTGCTGTAATGCAGGCCATTTACTATTTTCTTTTCAGAACTTTTATTGGTCGAAATAGAGAAACAGTATATTAATTGCAAAGTGGTAGTTCATTGATCATCCATTTGATTCTGACCTCAGTCTGCATATGAGTGAGCTTTTGATGTTGTCCATTTTACACTAGATCGTCAAACATAGCGTCTGAAGTGTATTTCCCTTGCATAAGGAAATGGTTTTTCTGTGTCATTGTGTTCTCAAAGGAACAAGTTAAAAATGGCACATTGGGACTTATATACTTGAAATCCCTTGCATGGTTTGGTTGCACTAAAAATTTAGCAACTATAAGTTCCTCAATGACTGTTTGTTTTATTTATTCCGACATCTTCCATGTAGGAGATCAACCATGCAGGAGCTGGTGGGATATGGGCAGAGCTTGTCAGCAACAGAGGTAATAATCAAAATGGAATCACAATGACAGCAGAAAAATAAAATAGGAGTTCCGTAGTAACTATTATAGATGTTTTAGGTGTTACAGAAAATAATAACATTCAGATATATATAATATGTCATTTCCAGCCCATGCATGTAATATGAGTCGACTTCATAAGCCCTTCTCTGGTTCACCTATAATGACATCTTTTCAAGTTTGATGAAAATGGCATTGCAGTAGAGTTCTTCAGGGCTGATCTACAAGTATTACGAAGACATATAGATAAATTTTTACTTTATAATGGAAACTAGCTGCTATAATGTACTGAGGCAAACCCTTCGAAAAGATAATTCAAGGTTTTTTTTTCGTCAAGGACCTCATCTTATTCACATTTACATTGGAGATAACATTTAAATTTGTAAATTCAATGACTCATTGCGTCTTAAATATGTTTAAACCACAAGAAATTTCAATTTACGTCTCCATCAGAAAGCTGATATTGCAATTGTACTGCAAGCAACCTGGAAAATAAACCTAAGTTTCAGTTTCAGAAATTTTCATGTAACTGGCTGGATCAAGAGATTATAGAAGAGATCAAGGAGTTAGGATTATAGTTGTTGGTGAAAAGGAACTAGCATTTAGACTAGCAAAGGAATTTGAAATATTGTACCATACTTCAATTTGTTACGTCCAATTTCATATTTAGTGTTCAAGATATCAAATGATTGACTTCCTGATTCATTTAAATTTAAATACTACTGACCAAAACAATGAATGATTTGCTAGTGATTTGTGTTGTTTTCTTGTGATGAATTTTCTTTCTCTGTTTGAACTCCTCACAACTTGTATTTTCAGGATTTGAAGCTGGAGGGCCAAACACTCCGTCAAACATTGATCCATGGGGTATAGTTGGGAATGAAACTTTCATTAATGTGTTAACTGATCGGTCATCTTGTTTCAACCGTAACAAGGTTGCCCTTCGTATGGAAGTTCTTTGTGACCCGGTGGCATGCCCAGATAGTGGTGTTGGCGTATATAATCCTGGATATTGGGGCATGGTATGTCTCATGCATGCTAAATAGTTATTCTATAAATTTTTTTTCCTTTGGTAGGAAAGTAGATTTCCCTTACCCCCCCCCCCCCCCCAACCCACGAGAGAGACCCAACGAACCAAACAAACAAACAGACAAAAGAAAAAGAAAGAAAAGAAAACAAAATCCATTCTTAAAAAATTTAAAAATTAAGGAAAAGAAAAGTTGAAGGCAGGTAAGGAAAACATAGAAAACATGTACTTACATGCATGAGGAAACATAAGAAATGAACAACTGACTGTTTTAGAACCCAAAGTTTATTCTTGACATTCCTTATATGAAAGGATGTTTTGCATTAAATCTGTTTCCTTATTTGATTATAATATTACAGAATATTGAAGAAGGGAAGACATATAAAGTGGTTCTTCACGTTATGTCATCTGGCTCGTTAAACTTATCAGTTTCTCTTACGAGCTCAGAGGGAATGCAGACCCTGGCTTCTAATAATATAATGTGAGATCTCATTCATGATTAACTGTTTAATATTCATGATTAATTTTTTATATATTTTTATTTTATGCATAACATGCTTCTCCTTGCAGAGCTTCAGCTTCACAAGTGTCAAATTGGACAAAAATAGAGTTTCAGTTGGAATCGAAAGGAACAAATAGTAATTCCAGACTTCAGTTGACGACCAATCAAAAAGGAGTTATTTGGTTGGATCAAGTATCAGTGATGCCTACAGACACCTATAAGGTAGATAGTATATACTTGATGCAAATAATTGGATTTCTAGTTCCACGCAAACAATTACTAAGCTTACCCTCTTTTATTTATGATTGTTTTACTAGTAGGTGACAATTCCTTTATTTCCTAGTCCTTCTCATATACACTGAAGAATCCAAATGCCATTTAAATTTGTATTCAAGCTCTCAGAAATTTTGTATAGTTTTATTCATCTCTATATCAATTTTAAAAAGAGAACAAGGATGTGATCATGGTATTTTGGGATTTGTGTTACCTTCAACCATATCAGAGCTCAAATATATCCTACCTTTTTGTTAATATTTTTTTCAGGGGCACGGCTGTCGGAAGGAACTCATCTCAATGATAGAAGGAATAAAACCCAGATTTATAAGATTTCCAGGTATTCATAAAATTTCTAATCGGTTTGTCATTATAAATCATAAAAGTTTCTAATCGGTTTGTCCTTGTTACAAGCAAAAATGGATGTGAGATCTTCTATTCTATAGTTGTCCAGTACTCTTTTGACATACCTGCTGCAGTTATCTCTATGCAATAATCGACCCTCAGAAAGTCAGCCAATGACTATAGAAAAAGATAATTGCTAAGTTCTATCAGGCATATTTTATGCTTATTACAATGAGAGAATCACCTTCAGCATATTCTAAAAACGTGGACTTTTTATCTGGAGTGACAGTTTACCTTAATGCAGAAAATGATGATAGGATCCTGTGCATTAATCATTCCAGACATCCATGCATGTCATTACACATGCTTTAGTGTTCATACTGGTGTCGTTTTATGGTAAAGTCTAATCTTCCTAGAATGATGAATTTTGGAACCTCATAAATTTTGAATATGCCCATAAATACTTGGGATAATTGAGAGTACCAATATCTAATACTAGATACTTGATCAATTAATAAACACTTGTTAATACTTCTTTGATATATCGTAAACTTTACATAACATCACGGATGCCCCAAAGGCGTGTAAGAGATGTACCCGAGACATAGTAGTCAACATCTAGTACATGAATGGGTTCAGAATTTGATGTTTAGATACATTTATGTAATTTATCCACTTCACTGGTGGAAGTTATGATTTTTTTCGTTACTATTGATATGTATTTAGGACCATAGAAATCAATGTTATATATAGATAAATAATATTAAATCACATGCACATACTATTTATTATTTTTGCAACCATGCATCATGATACACCCCATATCCTAGGTTTCAAGGCCTTTATGTATCTATTTCCTGTATTTATACCTGAACGACATAGCTTTGTATCTAATAAATAAAGAAGTAAATAAAGAAAGAAAGTAATTTGACAGATTGCATTTATACAATATTTTGATACTGATTTATTTTCTGTCTTTTTTTGCGACATAAAGGTAGCATAAGCTATAGTTTGTTATCTTTAACAAACATGTGGCTTCATTTCCTTTTTCAATTCTCATTCACTAGTACATAGCTATACCAAGTTGGTCAGTCAAATACGCAAGTCTATAAAGCTTATTCTATCCTAGAAAGGTAAAATCATTTTCTTAAGGTAGTTGTCAAAAATGAATAAATAGTCAGTGAATATATCATCTTTCTTTTTGTTAATAAATAGAGTAGAATTTTGAATGCGTTTCTCTATTTCAGGCGGATGCTTTGTTGAAGGTGAATGGTTAAGAAATGCATTCAGGTGGAGAGAATCAATTGGTCCATGGGAGGAGAGGCCTGGACATTTTGGTGATGTCTGGATGTATTGGACCGACGATGGACTTGGATATTATGAGTTTCTTCAGGTGGGCAATTCACAATCATTAATTTATACTTATCACATATGATGCCTGATTTCTTAGGTATATCTACAAGCGCATTCAGAAAGCTGTTTAAGTGGCTAAACTTTCTCATTTGTTGCAGCTTGCTGAAGACCTGGGTGCCGCCCCTATTTGGGTCTTTAATAATGGTAAATTTCTTGTATAAATAAAACTATATACTATGATAATAATCTAGACATTTAATATGGTCAGTTGTTTATTCCAGGAATCAGCCATCAGGATGAAGTTGCTACAGCCAGCATTGCACCTTTTGTGAAGGTATATCTCAACTCATTGCTCCCTTTTCTTTCCGAGTTAATGGTGAGTGACTTGCCCCGTTGTTCCATTAGTAAGAGTTTAATGAAATAACTCACAATATTACAAGAAAAGAAAGCCAGGAAGAAAAGAAGCCCAAGCTAAACTGTGGCAAATAAAAAAGAAAACAATTTAATATAATGAACCAAAAAAATAATGGAAGAACAATCGGACGGAGCTGAAAGGAACTACTCATTAATCTTTGATTTACTGTTTTTATATTCTGTACCCTTATCGTTGAAATGCTATATTTTCTGGTAAAAGTTTCACATTAATCTGAGTTTCAGACTTCTCCTTAAATTATCTAATTTATTTCCGTTAATGATTAGCGGTCCAATACTTTTTCAGAGATTTCCAACTAGCATTTTGATTGGCTATAAACTCGGAATTTACTTTGAAAGTAGGACATATCAATAATTCTCTCTTATGAAAGTGACATCCTACCTATCATTATGTATTTACGTTATATGATACATATTGCTTGTAATTCTGATATATCATTATGGATACTATCCTGTCAAAATTTTTAATGCCTTTGTTTTCCTGTGCAAATTTTAGTGCCTTATGAGAATAGTTCACGGCTTACAACAGTCCTTACTGATTAAATTTTATAATTGCAGGATGTTCTTGATAGCATTGAGTTTGCTAGGGGGAGCACGAATTCAACATGGGGCTCTGTGAGAGCAGCAATGGGACATCCAGAACCTTTTGAGCTGAAATATGTTGCAATTGGGAATGAAGATTGTGGAAAACCCAATTACCTAGGTTTGTTTTCTTCTTTGGGCTTATATGGAGTTTCTTATTGATGGTCAACCAGTGAATTAAAGTGTGCACACATTTCTTCTTTATTCAGCAGTTAAAATTATATATCTGCAACTATTTTCGTAAACTAATTACAGCTTTCTATCTGTACACTAAAAACTGGTAGAAGCTTAGATGTACATCAAACTGATGCTTTTGGAAGGCATCTTACGCAGAACTTGGCAACTACACTCTTCCTCACACATCTCTCTTGAAGTTCAAAGGAAAAAGGATAATATTCTGGTTATTTAGATATTAAATCTTTGTCAACATTTTCTTCAACGACATAGTTGAAAAAAAAAATCCTTCAATGACCCAATATTTTAATGAATAATTCCTTGCAAGAAAGGGTACCATTGTTCATGGAATTTCTGGTTTGAATGGTGCCTGGAATCAAGTCAATTATCATTCTCTCTTGAAATAGAAAGAGCCAAGAAGAGAGAGCTATTTGATGCGGATAAAAGGAAGAAAGAAATGATAGATTTAAGCTTAATATATCTGATAGTCAACCTTAGGCCTTTGTGGTATAAAGATTCTCCATTTCAACCTTCTTGACAACTCACCAATTTCGTATCACCAATTACAGGGAGCTTCAGCTGTCCAATAAACATAAGGGTAAAAAAAGAAACGAGTTATTCTCATTACAGTAGTAGAGAATTCTTTTTATTCTTCCATTGAAACATACTAGTTACCATGTTTAATAGATGATTTCCTAACATAGAGTAGTAGTCATCCTCAAATCTTTTATTCTGAGACAATGCCATCCTCAAATCTTGTTTTTTCCTAAGAGTGCCATCCTCAACTCTTGTCATTGATATTTGTTAATCCTTCTCTACTTTAATTAATTTACTTTGTTTGTAGTGAATGCTTGATTTGACAATCTATTCATTCTTGTGAATATTCATGGAGTGAATAAATTCTCTCTTGACTGCATTAAGTATTTATGTACTTGTATGATCCTTTTGCGGTAGGTGGCAATTGATATTCTTCTACTAAATGTGGCCAGTTTCAGTAAATGTTAAATTCTGAGAATTTCCTTTGATGTGTATTTTGATATAGAAAACATCTGGAGTTTTGTTGATTTCATATTGATATGTTGAGTTTTTAGGGTGGTCTGTTTAAATATACAACCTTGTTGAAAGTAAACCCAAAAAAAAAAAAAAAAAGAACCATCTGACATATTCCCTAACTTGCTTTTTTGCTAGGGAATTACCTTAAGTTCTACGATGCAATAAGAAATGCTTATCCAGATATTAAGATGATTTCAAACTGTGATGGCTCTTCTCGCCCATTGGATCATCCAGCTGATCTGTATGATTTTCATGTAAGAATAAACGAAAACTACCACTAGCAAGTTTGGATATGTCAAGTTTCAAGTTATGAGTAGTGTGTGATATATAACCGTTTTCTTTTTCTTTATTTTCCTACTATTAATAACGAAGGTGGAGAGGTCTGTGGCTACCATTACTCATAAATTTTAGAAAGTTTCTTACCGTGTTACTTCTTTGACAGGTTTATACTAGTGCTAATACCTTGTTCAACATGGCTAATCAATTTGATAGAACGTCACGTACTGGTCCCAAGGTATGATGATCAGAGAGTTTAAGTTATAAAAATCCTTCCACAAAAATTTAGTGTTTTTTTAATTTCTAAAAAGGTTAATTATACCGTGATTTGTTCACAGGCTTTTGTTAGTGAGTATGCGGTTACAGGAAAAGATGCTGGTACTGGTAGCCTCTTAGCTGCATTAGCTGAAGCTGCATTCCTTATTGGATTGGAAAAAAACAGGTATGTTCGTTCATTTGGTTGATAAGCAACTGGATATATCTCTTTTATTATTATTGATTGATTCCTGATGAGTAAAGTGATGGCTCTTCTCTTGCAGTGATGCTGTCGAGATGGCAAGCTATGCCCCTCTCTTTGTCAATACAAATGATCGCCGGTGCGTACCATACTTCAGCTTTTGATCCTTCGTTTTTGTTCAATCCACTGTTGTAGATTTTAGTATTATTTTTGGGTTCTGAGTAGATAGATGATGATGGGAAAAAAGATAATCCTGAAAATCATTTTGGGAGGAAGAAGAACACTACATGTGTGCCAGTACAAATCTTACAGCCTTTAATTAATAAAGGAGGATGCGACGTGTGTGCCCAAAAAAAAAAAATCTTGGAAATGGATATTATTGACATAGGACCCTTCCGCTACTCCAAAACTCCACAACTAAGTCGTGGGTGAGGGTTATAATTTTATATGCTAACATGCCCTTGCAGGTTGAGGATTCTTCTCATGGGCCAAAACCTGGACTCATGCGGCGATTTAACTTTTCTGTTTAAAATCCACTTTAATCCATGGCTGGTGGTATTTGCATATGGGTTGCTCTAAAACCATGTCAAATGACCCTTCCACTACATGAGAACTCCGAACTTTTCCTTTTACAATTCCACCTCTAAAATTCTGTTTCTCATGTAGGATTAACTATTACAAACAGCTTTAACAGTTGTAACACTTCTAAATTATGTAGGTGGAATCCCGACGCCATTGTCTTCAATTCCTGGCAACAATATGGAACTCCTAGCTACTGGATGCAACATTTCTTTAAGGAATCAAGCGGAGCAACCCTTCTTCCAGCCACTATTCAAGCTAATGCATCAGTTCCTGTGGTTGCATCGGCAATTATTTGCCAGAGTTCAGTAGATAACAGCGAATACTTACAAATAAAGGTAGGTTCTGATTTAGTCTCTTTATTTCTTATAGTTGTTTATATCATGTTTTAACAATGTATCCTTTTGCATGGTAGTTGTTGGTCTTAGTGGCGCATATACAGAAATATTCCTGACTTTAGTTAAAAACTAAGCTATTTTATAGTATTCTTTCTTCAATAAAACATTTTTCCTGTTGGATTGTTTTCCTTATTGCTTTTTAGTTTGAGGACCAATAGTTATAACCTTGAGGTTACATATGAACGTGTATTCAGTTTGAAATATTAACAGATGAGGTCGCTAAACAAACACAAATGAAATTCACCAACACTGAGATTGCAACCATTATATTCCAAGAGCAGAATATACTTTTTTTAGCATATTTTATTTCAGTTTAACATGCTAAAATTGGCCAGCTATCAATTGAATGTTATTCTATTTCTCTCTTATTTTGTTTTTGACTTTGAAAACTGCTGTTGGTTTCTACAAATTGACCTGGTGCTGGCTATGATTTCAATTTACTCTATTATTACTTTTTTTTTGACGATCTTTCTTCTATTTATCCCCTTTGTGCAGGTTGTGAACTTTGGCAGTGAGCTTGTAAACCTGATATTCTCTGTTTCTGGTTTGCAAAACACTGTCAACTCATTGGAATCAAAGATGACTATTCTTACATCCAGTAATGTAATGGACGAGAATTCCTTCCAAGAACCAAATAAGGTAAAAATAATTACTGCAGATAATAAGGTACAAAGATGCATGAAAAAGTTGGAAGAGTTAAATGCTTTTTGCCTGCACTATCTATGCTTCTCCTGACTTTTCATGAAACTTGAAACAAAGAATTGACCAAATATAAGTAGGTTACGTTACTCCATTATAAGCAACTGAATAAAAGAGATACTCAAGGTTCTACCCTAACATAAGATGGAAGCAACATAAATCTAATTCAATTTCCATTCATGCAGGTCGTGCCAATTCAGAGTACACTACAAAATGCAGGTCCTTCGATGAACATCGTGCTTTCTCCACATTCCTTTACTTCATTTGATCTATCGCTTGCATCACCATCCCTTATATCTTCAATGTAGAGCAATCAAGATATACAAATATACAAATAGAAAAGAAGGGTTTAATGGTTAGAAAGAAAAGAAGAGGTTGTGTTGTAAGTATGGAAAGTGTGTTGTCAGCTTGGTGTATTGAAAGATCCAGTTATTTATATTGGGTTTGAATATACGATAATAATGAATAAAGAGAAATTTTAATACATTGTGTTTCTGCTTTTCTTTCCCTGTGTTGCTTATTGTGATCTGCAAAACTTACGATCCTTATCACGTGCTTGAGGATGTATGTTCATGCAGCAAAAACAATTTCTAGGGAAGGAGACCAGTAAATGTATAAATTGTTCTATGTAGTAAGGAGAACTACAGATTGACTCATCCAGAAGCAATTATGGAGGGTATCATCCATTGACAGAAAGATTTGGGATAAAAGTCTTTGTTGTTTTTTTTTTTACCCCCTCGGTTCACCCCTTGCATTCACAAGTGGCTAGTTTGCGGTTCTTTCCTGTTGTTGTTGTTGTTGTGGGCTAGTAGCATATCGACGTTCATTGTAAATCACATGCTGCTGTAAATCACGAGCAGCACGAGGATTAACAATTATTGCTTAGAACTGATGAAAGATGGAAGATGAGCTAGAATTTTGCTAAAGAGTAACTTGGCTTGAAAATGCACGTGCTTAAATATTGAGGTTATTGCAAAACATGTTAAGCTGGACAATGATCGTCATTGCTTAGAATTGCTGACCGTAAAAAAAATAAATAAAAATTGTAGAACAAAATGAGTGTGGGCATTGTCATAAATTGGGGCATGAAGAAGATAAATGTGGTGGGAAGAAGATGAAACTGCAATGGGTCCCTAAAAAGCTAGTTCCTGCCTCAAATATTGCTCCTTTTGCTGCTGATTGATTAGCATAAAAACTTGCAAATTGCAAGACTATAACTATTAAGTATAATATTTAAGATATCGAACCCACAAAGAAAGTGTGCATTTGAAAATTCTAAATTTGGTCTTAGAAAAGTGTGGACAAAAAAGAATGAGAGTGAAAGTGTAAAGATGTAGAGATGAATTTGTCACAAAAATGGGGAAAAAAAAAATGAAAACAAGAGAGAAGAAAGAGAGGAGGAGGAAAAAAAGGAAAACAGAGAGGAAACTAAAGAGAAAATAAAAAAATTTAAAAAAAAAAGAAAAGAGAAGGAATTAGGAAGAAGAGAAAAATCAATAAGATAAAATCAAGAAGAGGGGAATCAAGAGAGAGAAAAATCAAATCAAGAAATATTGAGGAAAAGCAAGTAGAGAAGTTAGGAATCTAGAATTGAATCCACTAGTTAATCTCAATTAGAATATATGAACTACTTTCTTTTTATCATATTTTACTTTATATTTACTAAGCATATATTATCAAACCACTTAAAGAAAACATAATTTATGAAATTATTATTCATGCAAAAATTCTCATTCATTAAAAGAACAAGCAACAAGATAATAATCCTAGACATGAATAAACATAACCTATCAAACTAGTCAAGATAAGCATAGTCTATCATGTTTTTCTATCAATTAGTTGTTTAGTTGATTATCCTAAATATGATCATTTTAAGCATAAAGAGAGCAATCTATAAACTATAAAAGAAATTAAACTAGTTTCACACAATTCTAGAAGTAGTTACTTAGTTTACAAAATAAAAGTAAGGAAATAAAATCTATATTAATAAGCATAAAAGAAGAAGAGGTAAATCTATACTACAAGTAATAAAAGACAAAAATAGAAAAATCAAGGCAATAAAGGGCAAACAAATAAATCTACTCTATAAATCATGAAGAAAAATTATACTACAAGTATGAAATAAATCTAATCTACTAAATATAAAGTAAAAATAAGAAAATAAATCCTAAAATATTCAATTCTAAAATAAAAAAGTAAAAGGGGAAAATAAAAACTTACATTGCAAAGGGTCGGCCCCTTAAAGGCAAATCTTCATCTTCATCATCAAAGAAGAAGAAAAAATTTAAAAAAAGAATTTTTATTTATTTATTGCAAGTAAACGTTTATAAATTTTATAAGGTCTTCTCAATTAAGAGTAACTCTCCTCTCCAAATGAAGCTTACAAAATTTTTTACATATCTCTTATCCTCACTCAACCCCCCTCCCCCCTCCTCCCCTCTATTTATAAAGAGCAAGAATCTCTCACAACCCTTAGATTGATGTTGGCCTCCAAGTAACCTTCACAACCATAGAATTTGACTTAGCCCCCAAGTAACCCTCATAATTATAGGATCTCTTAAAACAATCTACATCATTGATTTAAGACTTGAGAGATGAGCTTTGTGAGCTTCATATCTCTTGTATTAAATTCATTTAAGGTTCTCGGATTCTCTTGAATACTCTTGGGCTTCTTAGGATTTGACTCGGCCTTAAAGAAATTAAATGTATATTAATTAAATTCAGATTTTTGTTATAACCTGCTACTGCTGATGAAATTTCTGGAATCTGCCAATCTGGATGGCTTCGTCTCATCGAGATAGGCAATTTTTATGTATAATATGTTTAATTCTGCTTTCCGATTAGGAGATAACGTCTTTTCTTTGCGGTTGACCATCCTGAACACGAATTTGACTTGGTTTCTTTCCAGATTCGATTTAATGCTCAGTTGTAGTCTAAGTTATTGATAAATACTGACCAAGAAAGTGATGAGTGCTGAGACTTTGCTTCTATACTTAGTCGCGTGCTTTGAACTTAGGTATTTTGGGCCTCAATTAGAGATCTTTTGGGCTCGGGGTAATCTTTATTTGAGCTCTTATTTGTTAAGCTCTTTATTTACACACAATATTAGCCTGTATATTTATTTAAAGTGTAATAAAATGTATTGATCACTGATTCTGCAACCTCTCAGTAGGTTAATGCTAGTGGGTTTCTTCAGATCATGTTGATGGGGGTTCATGTTGATACTGTTGGTTTGCTGGTACGACAGGTAACAGTTTTATTTTACTTCTCACGCTGGTATTAGGAGGGATGGGAGTAATGCTAGAGGAGTTGAGCCTACTACGGTGCATAATAATTCTTTTGCCTTTTTATTAATTCAAGATGATATTGGGCAGAAGAGAGACTTATTGGGCACTACTGTGCATAGGAATGATAATGTTCATCTAATATATCATGGAGGTAAGGTTTTGGAATGCTAGGGGTTTGAATAAACCTCTTAAGCATAAGTTAGTGAGTCAGCTCATTAATAAAGGCAAATTTTATTCTTTTGCTTTATTAAAAACTAGAAGAAAAGAGGCTATGCCTTGAGAGTTATTGGGAAGTACTTTAAACACTGGAGTGAATGGTAGAATATGGCCAGTGTGGAATCTTGATGTGGTTTCAGTGTGGGTTTTGCGTATGACTGATCAAGTAATTCATTTTGGGGCGGTTGATGCAAATTTTAGCTTTCAATGTGTTAGTCCTATTATCTATGCCTCTAATTATCAAGTACAGAGACAAGTTTTGTGGGATCATCTGAAACTTTTGAATTTTTTAGAAGATTAATTTCCTCATGAAAACACATCGAATTGACGTCTAATATTTTGATTGGGTTGGTTTTTTAACACACAATGGGTTTTTTTTTCAACCAAGGGTATTTTAGCTGTTGCATATTTGAATTAATGATATTAGGGGGTTACTTGACAAAACTATAAAGATTAAGGGGGGTTGTTTGTGAGACACGGCATAGTTGAAGGGGTGTTTAGTCATATTTTGAAAGTTTAGGGTGGTTATCTACAACACATTCAAAATTAAAGGTTTTTTTAAGTTGTAATAGTTGAGGGGGAATTTTCTCATAGTGAATCGCTTTTCTAGGATGGCACACTTTAAGAGAAGTCCCATGGTTTGGGGTGGGGGGGGGGGGGGAGGGGTATGATGGTTTCTAAAATTAATCCTACCCTTAACTCCAATGTCAACACTAGATTCCAAGTCAAGTTGACGCTTATTACACGTTGCACTTGCATTAGTTATCTTGAAAAATCTACTCCGCCTCACTTCATTATTTTCTATACAAGTCTTTCGCTCCCCTTGTTAACCTCTAGGGTGGAAGTTGATCGAATAATTATCAAATAGTTCTATAACTATTTGTCTATTTATTCCTTCAAATTAGATCCAAGAAACCAAATAATTTTAATTATACGATCAAATATGAGCAGTTACATGTTTGATTCGTTTGCTTTTCAAGAACATGTTTAAACGTTGATTCCTTATAGCTTGTATTATTACTTAAAACACATGACATTGTATATTGACCCTTCTTAAATTTTTCTTTTGGTCCCAAATTGATATTTAAACAATATTCAAAATACATATTTATACATCATAAATGTAAAGGGATTATTTTTTTATAATGAATTTAAATACTACTTAGAAAGTCATTTCTTCACTAATCGAAAGCATCTTTTCAAGCTACAAACAATAGTTTATTAATTAAATTGATTAATGTTTGTAAACTAAAACACTAATTAAATTAGTATATTTAACATTTGAAGAGTATTTGTGCTGGAGTATGGATTTGAAGAAATTCAGAGAAAGAATTTGATTTCAGATTCAAATTCATAAATTTTAAACGAATAGATGGGGAGGGGAGATTTTGGCAACTCCTCTACTAATCAAGCTAGTGGAACTAATCTAGTTAAGAGCTTATCTTTTTTGCTTGGTTAAAATTGAGCTAGCTTCAATTCTAGTTTTGTTTGCTCAATTTTGAGCTCTTGATCAGATTTTACATTGATCCACCCGCCATATGAATTGAATAGGGTTGGCAACGGGACGTACTGGCTCATCCCGCGCGCCAGCTCGCCCGGGCTCAGTGGCGAGACGAGACGGCCCATGTTCCACAGCAAGACAAGTGGATCGAGTAATGTCGCTTGTTTGCAGGTTTAGACCTTAGCCCAACCCGCTCACGGGATAAGATTAAGCGAAGCGGGCCATGACACGTGCCGACCCACCGGATCCACCATGTATTATTTTTTAATTTTTGGATTTTGTAAATGGTTTTTAATTTTTATTAGTTTTTAGGCATTGTTTAACACTAAAAAAAATTATATGTAATTAACTAACAATGCAACCATTGTAGAAATGAGAAATAATTTTATTAAGTAAAATTGTATATTTGTATAGAAGATAGAGAGAAACATCGCAAACACAAAGATTTTACGTGGTTCAGAGCAAGTCCTGCTCCACGGGCAACAACTAATTGTTCCACTAGTTTAAAATATATAAAAATAGATTACAATAAACTTTAAGCAAATAAACATTGATAAAATATGCCAACTTGTAATAGAGTTTAACGTCAATGATTGTAGAGGCAAAGCTCCAAGTGAAAAAAATTGTAGGTGAGCAGCGAGTTAGCAAGCTGGGTTCAGCAAGCCAACCCGGTCACATTAAGGCCCAGCTCACTTGCAGATGGAGAGAAAATAATAATAATAATAATAACAACAACAACAACAACAATAATAATAACAACAACAACATTGTTGTCCTATTAGTTTGACATAAAGTTTTGAACTTATGACATTTTTGTTATAGGTGTCCTATCTGCACAACCAGATGGAGAGAAAATTGTGGTTATCGATGAGATATCGACTCTGTTGCCCTGACTGTTATGCAGGAAAAAGATGGGTTTTGCCGAGCTGATCAGTAGAGAGTTTGCTGACAAGGAGGACGAAGAAAAGAAAAAGCATTGGGTAAAGGTTAATAAAATTAGATGTCTATATTAAAGTCAATGTGTGACATAATATCTTCTAATTGAAGCCAATGAGTCATATAATATTTTCTGATAAAGTTGTTAGGAAGAATAATCTACCATTGACAGAGGTCTATCCGAAATGTTGCAACCGATACCGGTAGCAGTTGACAGGGGAAAATGAAAAATCTGCTTAGCTTCCCTGAATGCCAACTAGAAAGTGCATCAAGCTCTTTTGATTTGCTTCTCAGATGGCATCCAGGGAGCCAGGCAGAACTCCTTACCGCTGAGCTGCATCAACCTACATATATTTTGAAATTATCTGCAAAGTAAGTAAAATATGCTTTAAGAAAGACTTGGCCTCAATGGATAACTTTCAGTTAAATTTGCTCAGCGTGGAAGCTCGAGTAGAGACTCTTTCAGTACTTTTAACTACAATTGTCTATAGTATCATTTGAAGGTAAATAAAATGTGAGAGCTAGTGTCTAGTGAAATGTACAGGGAATATGATAGTGCAAAATATGGAATAAGTTGAATCTATTGTATAAAGACCAATTGTCATCAAAAGTAATGATCTTTGGAATCAAGCCGACAGATTCAGATCATTTCCACTATCCAAAGAAATTTTTTTTTGGAAAGTCTAGTTTTTCAATCACCAAGGATAAGTGTCATAAAAATTACATAATCATCTATTAAGCACACAAAGGTTCAAAACATTTCATATACTGAAGAAACAAACACCGAGTGTAACTTACAGTATTATTCCAGAGGGTACAGAAATGAAGAACCAACATATGTTATCTGGGAAAATGAATTTTTCTGTCTCACTTGCCAGAGGAGAGTTGTTTGTAGGTATATAGAATTTGTATGTACAATTATAGAAAGATTATAAAAGGATTCTCCACATGTTTTACATGGTGATGACTTTTGAAATTCAAATGCTTGATTTAATCTTGCACAACCTTACCATTTTGAGAAGATCCTTCATTTATATCATGGCTCAAGTTGTTTGCATTCACAACCTTTCCATATTGAGAGGATTTTAAATTTACACCCTTCGCTAACAATAATCTACAGTATCGTTTGGAGAAAGGGTTAAGGGAAATGGCTACTTAGTTGACCCTTCACGATGAGAAGTTAAAAATAATTTAATTCTGCTTGAATTTGATAGTCAAGATGAAAAAGTTAAGTTTTTTGTGTTTGGCAAATAAAAAAGGGCTAAGGAGATTAGTTGTCATAAATATCCTAAAGTATATTCTTTTTTAAAGCTTTATTTCTTATTTTCACAGGAAGTAACTCTTAACCCTCCTCTTTAGATGATTTGTTAACCCCTCTAAATGAGGAGTTAACTATCTTTAAACCTTGTAAAGAGTTTGTTAGCCCTTTGACCAAATTAACCCATTTGGATGGTTAAGAAAGAGCTAAACCCCTTTCCCCTTAGCCCTTCTCTGGAGCTAAAACCCCGTAACCTTCTCTTAATCCCTTGCCAAACGGAGCTAGGATTTTCTAACGACTTCCCAAGGGCACCTGTTAATATGGATAAGATATAACATATTCAGTCCATGCCCAAAGATTAGGGACTATTTGCAGATATGATGACTTCAATGCCATATGTGCCACCATTCTCTATTCATTCTCAATGTTCCTAGTATGGTCAATACCTTTCAATTTAGAAATTTTATTTTGTGAACTGTAACAAAACAAAAATTAAATTAAACTATTAACCTTTCATTTTGTTATACATCACTGACCCCCAACCTTTATTATTTGAATTTAGTTGTAGAATGCCTTATTGGCATTTAAGATACCCTACAAATATATTTCCCATATTTCTTCTTTTTTCCCCTTGATAATCTCTGCTTGATGTATTTTCAGTGTCCAAGACGTAAGCCACACTTTCTTTCTTCCTTTTCTTCATAATTTTTTGTTCTTATTTCAATTGGGTTTTCTTTTTAATATTTAATAAAGACACACTTTGTGATTTGGGTTTATGGCTTAAAATGCTTTGAAAATTATCACTTGGAAAAAAAAAATTTGCAGCTTTTACGGCTTTGTAATTTGCGGCTTTCACCAGATGCAATTGTCCAAAAATTACTGTGTTTATGGCATTTTAAATGGTGACAAATGAATTACCAGAAAAATGGTGGCAAATGAATTACAAAATGGTGGAATTTCATATTAGGAATTAGTCCCCAGTATTTGTGAATAGAAAAAAAATGTGGTGCATCTCAATCTCATCCGTATTAACGGATGCCCTTGGACACCCGCTAGAAAAACTCAAAACCTATATCTGAAAATTAAAGAAAACAGTACAGAAACCATAGTGTCACGGAGAAGTGTAACAGAGACTCATAACTAATCAGGTATGGAATGACCTGATGTTGTGGATGAATCTCATAATCAGGCGTCGCGATTGGAATTATATCATTGGATGGTATGCTAATCATTTGAAAGAGGGATCATCTGACAAACTGGTGAAGAGGGCAACCGTTGCTGCGAAGATTTATTGTATTTGGATGGAGAGGAGATCAACAGAATGGAGAGGAGATCACCAGAATGCACAAGCACCGAGCGTCGCCACCTGATGCAGTTGTGAAGAAATTGAAAGTTTATGTATCGACCATGATTTATCGCTCTAAAATTCCAGGTAGGTTTCGTGGATGGATCGATACCTTGTAAACATGTTCTATGAGGTTTTGATGTGTCTTTTGTAGATTATTTCTGCAATAGCAGCAGCTCTTTGTTGTTTTCACCAGTTGGGGGGTTTTTGTTACCTCAGGGATGCATGACAAGTACTCATGTACTTAATTGCTCATGATAATGAAAGTTTTCACTTACCCAAAAAAAAAACATTAGAGTATATCCACCTAAAAAGATACTCATGCCTAAACATCAGAGTTCTAAACCACTCATCTAGTACAAAAAGAAAACATGCGTTGTCTTCTAGTGATTCTTGAAACTTTGTCACTTATTAACCATTTTAAACATGATCATTCTCTTGTCTAAAGCGTATGAGCTGCCAAATTCATCAGCATCCTCTGGTTTTAAGTGTTGCCGGATATATCATATTGCCCTCTTGCTCCAGGCCACTGAAACTTCTTGAATCCAAGCTTTAAATTGAAGTATGTAGCTAGCTACATCATATCAATAACAGTAGTCATATTAAAACAGTTAAAATGACACTATTCCTATATGTAAACTTTCCCTCTTTTAAATTTCTTAACTATAATATCTTACCACTTCAGTCTGTAAATATATCTTCACACATGGTATATTAGATCCCCTTCAAAAACTGCCTGAATAAATACTTGTGATTACTACAGTTGACTGCACGGGATGTCTCAATGCGTAGCAATCTCAAAAACATGGCATATTTTAGACAATAAATACCTTGGCTCAACTTATCGGTTTGCCATAACAACCATTTGATCATACATCAGCACCTTTCACTTCGTTCAGAGACGACACACTGGACAAAATTGCAAACAATAGTTTTTCAAACTGAACTAAAATTTCACAATCAAAGAATGTTAACCCACTGGACAGGCCCTCCTCTCTGTTAAATGCAACTCCTCGCTTAGTGGTTGGATCAGGTGGCTTCATGCTTCTTTGTACGAGGCATAATCTATTTCATTAGACCTCGTATATCCTCACATAGAAAAATAAACCAACTCACAAGATCCATTAAGCAAAGATATTCTGATGTTTCTTTCATCTTCTGTGAAGACTATCGAATTGCAATGCAGCATTACAGCTACCCTGTTGGCCCTGTACGGCATATATCATCAAAAGAGGGAAGGTACGGACATAGCAGGCAAAGGGAAGTAAAACAAGTAAATGGTCCTCGCTCACTTGATGCGTGATAATAACAATAACAAAAGAAGTACTAAATAACCCAAAATTGTATTTCCTTTCGTAGAAAAAAAGGACAGCATTGCACACAACGCAGACCAGAATATTGTCTGAAGAACAGATGAGTAAGTGCAGCTTTTCATGCTAAATACACAAATGAGAACTAAACATGTGTGAGTGGGTATAGCTTTAATTTTTCTGCGGTAAAGAAAAATTCTTTCTGGCTTGGGATTCAACCTTCTTTGGCTTGTGATTTAGCATGACTTTTCAAGTATTTTCTTCCTTCCACTCCATTTCATGGGTCCTTATGCCTATTCAGGTGCTGAGTCTTTTGCTGCTTTGGTAAATGCATGCATATCAGCAAGTTGTAGGTACTTCTCATTAGTTATCAGTTTCAGTAAAGTTGTCTTAGGTTTTGAGTTTTACTATCTTTGTAGGAGTGCCTGTCTTTAATGGAATTCATCCGTTCCTGCCTTTGCAGTTTTTTCTGCCTGCAGCACTGAAAAATGAGAATTTATTTGCTAAGTTTGTTTTTTAGTATCTTATCAGGCAACGGACAACAAAAAAAGTTCTGACAATTGGCTATGTTATGAAACCATCTCGTGAAGAGGACTTTGTCAAGGCAAGTCATGGCTAAAATAAAAGCATGCAATAGTAATATATTGTAACTCAAACTTTTTTCCTAATTTTCTTACTTTTTATTTAATAGACAGGTGCTTTCCCTGTGCATTCTACAAAACATGGACTGGTGTTTGATCCTATCATGTTCAACCTTCCATTAGGTTCTCAAATATAAAATGTTGATGCAGTTCTCCACAAAGCAACAGATGAGATCATCAGCATTGACTTGCCCTCTCCTTTAAATTTCATTTTCCAAAGCAATGCATGAGCTGGAAAGGTAAATTTTCAGACTTGACAATGTTCCTTGGCGAGTTTCCTGATATATTAGTCTGAAATGAAGTCATAACTTTCATCTTAAGTTTCCACTTATATTCAGGAGTTCTACTGTTATGAGTATTTATGTCAAGATCTTATGTATTGTTCTTTCATGTGGCATTATAGAACAGTATTTTGATTTCATTATGGTATCATCCAGTTTACAAACATCGACGTCTTGATATAAGTTATACAAGAAAGAAGCGAAGATAGTGTAAACTAAACTAAATGAACATAAACTAAATGAAGAGACTATGTAAAGAAGAAAGAAAAAGAACCTCACAGACACCGAATCCTCCTCTAACAAGATTCAAATTTCTGACGGAGTCTTGGCGATAATAGAAAGAGCGTGCAATCCAGTTTCCAACTCCTCTTTCAACAAATCATAAACAAGCCTGTGCTTCTTCACCATGCTCTTCCCTTCAAACTCCTTCGAAACGACCCTCAAATTGAAATGGGTCTCTCCGCTGCTATTTCCACGAACTCCGGCATGCCCAGCGTGCACATGCGATGCATCCTCAATCTCCAGTTCAGTTGGATTCAACTCCTTCTCCAACATCTCCCTTATCCTCTCCCTTCTTCCACCTCCGACATCCGAATTTTCAATTTCCTTGCCTATTTCTTCCTCCAGAATTTCATTTTCTTTGATTTCTTCGCCATTCACAACCGAAACTTCGTCTATTTTCAAATTCCCTTCGAACCCACCATTTTTCCCGCCCAAATCCTCCCCTCCCTCCTTCAAAACCCCATCTTTGCCCTCCAAACCCAGGCCCCCAACCTCAGCCGCCTTCTCCTGCATAAGCCTCAACATATTAAGAAGCCCGTTGTTCCTCGACGGCGACAAGCTCTGCCTCAGCCCCAGAAGCCGCACAAACTCCGGAGAAACCCCCGCAACGACTTCCGGCGATTCCCCCGACAGCCCGATGACGAGGAGCGCGGCGAGCCCCTTGGTCAGGGCGGAATCCGAGTCGGCATCGAACCGGACCTTGGAAGGGTCGTTCGGGTCCGGGTAAGCGCGGACCCAGACCCGAGAAACGCACCCGCGGACCCGGTAGGCGTCGGTCCGGAACTGGGGAGGGCAAGGGGGGAGCTGGGTGCCGTAGTGGAGGAGCTGCTGGTACTTGGATTTTGGGTCGGGTACGGATTGGAAGAGGGTGACGATCTTCTGGAGGTTTGGGGGCAGGGTTAGGGTTAGGGTTAGGGTTTGGGGATGGGGCTGGGATTGGATGGGGGGAAGGGAAGGGGAGTGAGAGAGAGGTTGGAAGGAGATTGGGGAGGCGAAGGGGAGGGAGGGTTTTGGGGATGGCGACGGTTTGAGGAACGAGGGGAGGTAGGGTTTTGGGGAGAAGAAGCGGAGGGTGGAGGACAGAGAAGCCATGAGGGGATGGGCAGCTGGAGAACTAGGAATTGGGATACTTCTAGAAAACCCCCCTAACTATGCGCCTTGTCTCAGAACGCTCCCCTTAGCTAGGGGCTTTCTGTTAGAAAACCCAGTGTTGTAGATAATCCCCTCAACTTCAAAATACCCCTCAACTATGGGGTGTCTCGCAAAACCTCCCATCATCTTTACAGTTTTGTCAAATAACCCTTCTAATATCGTTATGGTGATCAAATGGTTGAAGAAATTTCATACGGGTTTTGTTGATCACTGATTCCGCTGTGATCGCTTGATTACATGTACATGGTTTTGCCTCGCAAATTATCCGACCTTTAGTCTCTTTTATTAGATGAGAATTTTCAAAGCCCAGTGAATTATTATTATTATTTATTTTGCGATGCCGAAACTGTGTACCCAATCATGGAGGTGTTCCCTTATTTGTTTTTCATATTTGGATAGAATCCCAAAAATGGAAACGATGATTCTATGGACTTTTGGATCCAGAGAGTAGTTCTTATTATTAGGAATATTTACGAGGTATAGTGTAATTACGTTGGTGACCCTAGAGTTTGTATATCGATAAGGATAACCTTGAGTTTCCGATCGTATTTGCACGGGTAACCCTGAGAGTTGCTCGTCGTCCTAGCTACAGGGTCACCCGCGTAATTACAGTTACAATCTTAGAGTCACCGGTGTCAATACACAATTCCAGAGTCACCTCTATAGTTACACCATACCTTAGTGTACTGGAATGCAATTTTTATCCCTTTTATTATCAATAAAAGAGAGGGAAGATGATAATTCTGCTGTAGGGAATTGCATTCAACTGATAATGTACTATGTAGCTTATTGCATTGAATTTGTGTGATATTTTATTGCACGGTACTCTTACACCATTTGATGCTTATTTGTCGATATTGATTTTTTCCAGTGGTTTCTAAAATGGTGTGCATGGAGAAGATGATCAGCATTCGGAAGACAACTTCATGTATCTTGTTTTGTGTTCTGTTCCTATTGTGAATTTCGACATTGTTTTGTTTAAAAAGTAACGTTTTTGAGTTGGAGTAGTAGGGAGACCCAATATGCTAGTTCTGAGGGGCAATGTTGCAGTTATCAAGATTTGAGGAGCAATAAATATTAAAGATTTGAGGGCTATATATACAAAAGCCCCTTCATTTTAATTTATACCCATGACATCATTTTCCTATGTATTGCACTCATTGATCAGCTTTCTAACTCTCTAGAAAAGAGTATACTTTTGCATTGAATAGCATCCATGCATGGTGAAGGAAGTGATCTCTCCATCAGCTGCAATAAGAAGGATCTAAACTCACTAAGACCTGACTCCAAGTGGTAAAGCAAATCTTTGAACTAATAAAAGAACTATGTCGTTTTCGTTGATTCATGTGAGTATTCTCATTAAGCAGTCATCTAATCCTTGTACGAATTTGTAGGAAATATTACTAATAAACACGAATGATGCAGTCATCCAATTGGTAAAAAAAACAATATACACATGACAATACCTCTATCTGCAACCTCAGTAAACTTTTTTTTCATTCGCAAACTTTTCTCGAGCAAATTCCTTATTGAGTATATTATTTTCCGAAGGCTGGCGAAAAATTCACCAATTCATGATCAAGTTTGTCAGAGCAATGATCATATAGTTTATATAGCAGGGTTATAATCATCGTTGATGATAGATATTCTGTGATAATCTTCTAACTCATCCTGAGATTGAAAAGGTTAGGAGGACATTCTATCTATTAAGCAGGAGTAGACAATTTACAGTAGGAATTCACCAAAACAATCACATTAGAAGGAAAAAAGAAAGGAGAATAATACTGAGGTATCTCAAATATCTCAATAGGCATCAGGACTACAATGAAAAGAGTTTCTACAAAGTAATACTAATAAAACGAATGTTTTTTAAGTTTGAACAAGGACATGAATGATAAGCATAAGCAATAAACTGATCAATTTTGAAGAAGCCAATGGAGCTGTACTCCAAGAAAAGTTGACAAACAAAATTAATCGAAAAATACCATCTCATTTAGAAAAGTGATTTCCAAACCAATCCATCGCTAAATCGAACATTACACAATTCAAGTGCCAATATCATCGAAGAGCCAACATACAGAATGATTCAAAATGCGCAAACAAAAACAATTTTGAACCTGGCAAATTGATCAGACATTCTTGAGCTTCTTCATCTTGGAAGGAGGCCATCTTCCCTTCTTCCTCATCTTCCTCTTCCTCAAAAGCCGCTTTCTCCGAAGTCTTATTTTCTTGGCCAGCTTCATCCTCAGCTTCTGCTCCATCCTCTCCTTCATCTTCGATTCCAATGGAAGATTCTCAACTGGCATATTAGCCTCTTCCTCCGATGCTTGTGAAGGCGGCAAAGGGTCTGGTTTCCTTTCATCTTTTCCGTCGATTTCTGATGAAGCTCGGACAATTACAGACCTTTTTCCACTAATGTCATAAGTTGGGCAGGGAATTCTAGATCCATGAGAGGACCCAAATTGCAAGTTGAGGCTTTTTCTTGGTATCTTTGAAGCTGAAATTGAAAAGGAAAGCATACCCACATGAAATCGAGCATTCTGGAGTTATAAATGAAGTTAAAATGAGAGAAATTGACTGAACATAATCTGTTTGTATTAATGTCAGAGAGAAAACTGAGGACTGAAGAGGTAATCTCGGATTCAAGAAAACCCAAATGAAATCTTGTATTTCTACAGCCGGACAGCATAACCTGAAGGATTGCCCAAGAGAGCATTAAACAATTAAATACAATTTGCAACTGTAAAATCCATATTTTTGGACGGAATTCTAGTTATACGAGAACCCCAATTAAGAGAGGCATTGTTATAGGACCCATCTTTAAAAAAAAAACCCAACTAAATTTGTGGTTCTATAAAACTACAGTGCATGTTTATGAAGAATTAAAGAAAACCCAGTTCATAGAAATTGTCCCAAAAAAAAAAAAAAAAATGGTGAAGAGACGAGGAGAGGGAGCACTTACAGAGAGTAGCTGAAGCTGGAACAATGGGGATGGAGGGAGAATGAGAAGAAGAGGGGAGAAGAGAGAGGTGAGAGATAAGGAGAGCCATTGTTGTTATTAGCTTCCCATCAATTGGGAGAAAGACCGTTGCTTGCTATCCTTTCGTCATGCCATTGGATAGGCTGCTGACTGCTGAGGCTATCTCTGAAATTACTTCTCCCCCCTCTCTCCTCTTGTTATTTTCTTTCCCATCCTCAATTTCAGTGGCGACAGATTGCCACTGCCTAGTAAACCCCCAGTAACTTTCAAAATCACACTAAATTCCCAATAGCTTTTGCGTAATTTCGCTAATACCTGGGTAACTTTCAAAATGTCTTTCTTATGTCGTTTTTTGGTTCTAATTTCTTGGGGTTTGTCCGCAAAATGTCAAAACTTATTGGGCGTCGCTGTAATTCGAAAACTCTATTGGGGGTTTAGATCAATTTTGAAAGGTTTTGGTGGTATACTGCAAAATACTAAACGCTCTTTGGGGTTTAATGTAATTTACCCTTTTATTTTTGTAGATAAAACCTTGAGCGACACTTTTTTTTTTTCATTCGTTCACCCTCAAATGATTTATTTGTAACTCACTATCTTTCTGCTTTCATTTCTGCGGATAGACTTCCCGAGCGAATTCCTTTTGACCCTCTCACCCACAAAGGGTCTGTTCGTCAAAACTAAAAATAAATTTCTCTTTGTCCGGGGGTAAAAGATTCATGATATTTAGTGGGCTGCAAAAAGAACTAGCGAGATAATTTCTTTTAGACGTCAGGATCCGAGTACTAATAGAAAATTTTACAGGTAACATTAACAGGGAGCTAACACCCACAAGGAATGCGCGTGCAATTAAGCATACATTATGAACTTGAATCCATTACATCATGTTTGGTCTATTTAAACTGTAATGATCCCATTCTCACAATGGAGTAAGGAAACGCAAAGCAAAGCGCAATGACTTCCCAAAGGAAGGAATTCACGGTTGAGATCTTATTTCTCCGTTATGGATAAACATAAGAATACTTGTAACTGTAGGCTTCTAAATCTCTCAGCCACCATGTTCTTCTGTGAAACATGTTGGAAGGGGAAAATCACATTCAAAACATTTGATGCGGAAGCTAATTTCTAAATTTTGAGCTACCATGCCAGAATAAAATTAGCAAAACAACTCAGAGAAAGGGTAAATCAATCTATCTGGTATCACTTTCCCAGAGACAAGACGATGCAACACGATGTTAATGAGTCACCAAGAACGCAATCAGAAAATGTTGTATAGTTTTCCCATCAGACACTCCAATTTACGGGGCGTTACACCAAAATAGGCATCGCGTTTGGATGCTGAGAATGTTAAATATCAAATCAAGATGACTTCGATCTGCAGGTAGCATATAATTTCATCATTGAAGGAAGGCTTCAGTTGATCCACAGGGTAGTCATCTTTCTTGATACATAAAGTTGGTCCCAATTCTTCAATTTTAGGCTCTCACCTTTGCCCTCCTTTTTGTTTTTTATTTTTTCATCATCTCCAAAACCGCTTTTACACAAAGCAAGCGTAACTGCAAATTCTGCAATAAAGCAAGCATCCTGAGAAATCCTTGTGGCATTAAAGAACCCTGCTATTTGATGAGTTAAGTAACTACTACTTCTGAGTAACGCTTTCTGTTTTGACTGGTAATAACGTCTTCTTTCATAGCCCCCCTAAACAACGAAAATTGTCATATCTTAACCCATAAACTATTTTTCTCATGTTGTCCTCTAAACTATTAATTTCTTCACTGCTTACCCCCTAACTATTTTCAGTCTCAACGTACCCCATTAACTATCAATTTCCTCTCATATATTCATTTAAAACATCCACAAAGTAATAAATGAAAAGTGGTAACTAGGTACTGAAAGTGATAGTTCAAAGGGTAAGCAGGAACAAATTTAATATTTTAGGGGGCAACGTGGGACGGAAAATAGTTCAGCATGTAAGCAGGACACGAATCTAATACTTTAAGGGTTATGTAAGGACTAAATATAGTTCGAGGGGTAAGAAGGGGCAAATTTAGTAGTTTAGGGGGCAAGTAATATCTGGAGCCTTTTTTAAAATAATTCAATAGAACAACAGAAGTTGCTTGAATTGCAGCAGGAATGTCATGTACCGGTTAAAACACTGATTTGTTCAACGACAGAAAATTTCCAATCAGAAATTCAAAATATGTACCTGCAATTTGCACACAGAAAAAGATAATGAAACAAGGGGTATGATTTTAACTCAAATTTGGTTTACAGCTAGAAGCTCATTTTAACCATACTAGACTGGTCAGGGATATGATTTTAACTAAAATTTTGATTCACTAGACAAAAGCAGGACAACTAAATTGCAACAGTGCAGATGAATGACAACATTTTCTGAGAGCTAAAACTCTTGTGCAATAAAAGGCATGTATTTACCTTAAGGAAGTATATGTGACCGAAATATGAGGGGATATGTACAACAGAATCCACTGCTCCAACACTGCATTAGGGTCCAAAATGTAATTCAAAGACCTCTCTAATTCACAGCTACATGCCTTCGCAGACACAATTCTAGGAAATATAAATATATTAACTATCAGTTCTTACCACAGATAGCAATGGCCCTTGCTTGAATTTGTTGTGGAAAGCAAACGCCATTGGTTTTGGCTTCTCTCCAGGCCCTCTAATGAACCCCCTAGATTTATGAAAAACATAAGTTAATGTAAAGAGTTTGTAATAATATCTTGCTGTTGAAGTAAAAACAAAATAACCGAGTCACAGAGTAACTAACACTAGTGATAATGAGACAAGAGGCATCCTCTTGACATCATATACTGCAATGAGACCGCAGTAAACATCATCACCGCCTCTGTATGACAATGCCAGACGCTCTCCTGATGCATCCCAGGCTATTTTCTCAATTCCATGACTGAGGAACACAGCAATAACAACATGAGATGCTTTCATTAAACTGTGCCTACATAATAACTACAAAGCATATACCTACACAGATATATGCAAATCTTCCTTCATCCTTGTATATGTAAAACTCAAATCAGTATGTGTATTTCTCTTCATATTAGGTGGATTCCCTGTGCCATGTTTGCTCATAGAGAGAGAATGACCCTTATGCTGCAGTATCCACCAAAACAATTACAACTGTTCAATCAACAATCTTGTTGAATGGAACTGTTATCTTCATCCTGCACATAAGATGCGCCTCCTCCGTAGATCGTTCCCATACCCCCCATAATGCCCCACCCCAACCCAAATCCTCTTTGTTTGAAAACCCTTTTTCGCTGGCTTAAATTAAAAAATGCATTCCTCAGGAATGTACCTTTAGGCCTTCCACAAGCAATATTCTGATATCTTATTTCATACCATTTCTAAAAATTGTACCATCGTGGTTTTGCTCAGGAATGCCCAACTCATTTAATGATACTAATTTTTTATTTTAGAGGAACTGTAAACAAGAGAATGATATTGAATTATTGACTTAACATACAGAGTAATGCAGTTTTATTTTGAAAGATTGCATCCAGCAATGCAATTTTGAAAGATTGCAAAGGATGTCCGACACAAAACTTCGAGTACTATTCCAAAGAAAGAAGCCAGAACAAATATAACTTAAAGAATTAGAAGATTCATCGTGGGAAGAAGAGGACATCAACCTACACTTCCACTCTCCTAGGGCTTCATGAAGAATTTCATCATCCTCAACTGCCAAACACCGGTGCAAAGGGATAGGGAGTAATATCATAAACAAATTAACGACAAATAGAATCCCTAGGTATCTTACTATGTTAAGTTCAGAGTATGCGATTAATCATAAGAGCCAATCCAGGGTAACCCTTCCCATCAATCTTCAGAAAACGTCTGGATCAAAATATATGAAAGCAAGAAGGTGATAACTCATTTATCCATGTAAATAGTCCTTCACACTGCCTCCAGTCCAGTGCAAATAACACAAAATCTAGTGGTGGAGAGGGAAGTAATGGATGGAAGAAACAAGTTGAAGATCATTGCGGACATGCAACGAAATTGTTGACATGCAAATTTGGGTACAGGAAATCCAAAACAACAAAGTTAAATCCTCCTATTCTCAAATATTCTCCACCTCGGAGAATAGAAATGCCTTTTACTGTCTACCAAACCCTAGCTGTTGTCGGATAAAAGCAACTGTTGGTCCAGTAATCCTTTTGGTAAATTGGTATTTACATGATAACAAATCAAGGGCAGAAGGTCTTGGATTCCGATTCCACGGTACATATTCATGAATCTCCTTGCATGAGCTGTCTTCCAAAGGCAAAACAATGTGAAATCTTCAACAGAAGGGGACATTAGGCATGAGCTTAAGTTTCTCGGTTAAGAGTTACCAAAACCTTTAAGATGTTCAGTTATTACGAGCCAACCTTGCACATTCCCTTTTATTAGGGAACTTCATCTGAGATTAAGGTAAACAAAAACCAAATGAAGCCCTTCAGTTCTTTGTTGAAACTGAACAGTGATGCTCTAGTTGAGTTTAGACTGTCAAGCAATAAAAAAATAAAAAAATAAAAAATAATAATAAATAATAAAAAATAATAAAAAGGAACAAACATGCCCCCTCTGCTTCAGCAAAAACATTAACTCTTTGCTTTAAATTAAAAGCCATTTACTAAATCTTATTCGCATAACAGATAGCATAATGTTGGACATGGTTAATTGTTCAGTTTCAGGAAAATACTGAATGATTAGTAGAAATAAAGTATTTCAAGCTTAAAAGATAAGATCTGAATAAGTTGTAATACCTGCCAGTCAAAGAGGCAATTTCTGGCAGCTCCACTGGCAATAGATGTGCATCTAAGTTTTCCATCATACATGAAGAATAAGTAATGAGGCCACAGACAAGTAATATAGTCTATGCATCTTAGATTGATTATGAAATGAGAGTAGAACAGATCTTAAGATAGCAAATCACAAGATGGCGTATCTGAAGGATTTATGAATCTAACTCACTGCCAAAAAATGTAACCACCAAGTTACAGCTATTTTTGTGAAATTACCACAATTTTACCATTATCTTTGTAACACAATATCTAAGTATTTCCAGCATTTCTTAATGTATTGTGACAGATTCTACCTGAATTTTGCACAAAAACCATAAAGGCCGATAATAGAACTCTTGAGATTACACAAAGCACAGACATTAAAGTTGTAGCAATACATCAGTTGCGGATATGCTAACACATTATGCATCATATATTAACCAGTTAGACCAGAATAAGTATGTTATATCAGGATGTTTGTTAGTTTAAGAAATAAGACCTATCTGAACTCAGTTGTTGGCTTGTTGTGGCTCACTAAATTCAAAGTAAAAACAAAAAATATGCAAAACTATGTCCTGCTACTAAAAAAAGATTAACAATATTTTTAAATAAAAACGAGGAGAGAAGCATGCTTAATGTAATCATAAACAGAAAAAACACAAGAAAGGTACAGATGACTTCTCAATTCTGTAAACAATGCACTGTATAGCTTTAATTAGAAATATGTTTCTAAACCTGTAGGCAATCATGTCTCTTGTGTGTCCAATATGTTGGTATCATGTTGATATCAAAGCTACATCTTCCTATAGAAAAAAATGGGAATTATGACCAGATAAAGATTTTGAGAAATGAAGCACTAAATGAGGCAAGATGAAATACCTACCAATACAGTAACAGTCACATGTCATACAATGCATCACGTCCTAAGCTACCCCGACACCTCATCTAGGCTCCTATACCCGTGTCCAACTCTTTCCATACCCATGTCCGACAGTCCTTGACTATATGCATACATTTATTCAAACATGTGCTCAACTACCTAATACATGTTCTAATTTAAAACACTCGTCATGCACTTCTGGGACGTATATCTTACATAACATCCATGTCCTGCAATTTGTTGGACGTGGATCAGGTTCGTTTCAGCCGTAACAAGTTTAGAAGTATGATTTGAAAGGTCTTCTTGGTATCTAGTTCACAAACGAGTAGTTTTCCAGTTTATAACTTACCACATAAAAGAAACATAAAAACGTTATAGGAATTCTAGTTCTCATAACATGTGAATGAGAAAACAAACCTAATCTCATGTTTGGTGAAAAGAACTAGGAAAGTAAGCATACCCACACCATGCAAAGATAAAATGGGGATGTGTGCTCGCACTGTGCACTTGACCAAAAACTAAAAATGGGCTGAGAAACACAATAAATGTTTGAGTGATTAGTTGTCAAAGAGGTCCGCTACATAAATGAATAAACCTAAATTCACGAAAGCACAGTATCTGGTTCGCCATAATCCAAGCTCTTCATAAAACAGCTAGTTATAGAGCATGATTAACGTTCAATAAACTCCGCCATAGAGAAAATGATCGAAGTACAGAAGTAGAGATTAACCTAATGAAGGGAACCTTGACGAGAAGTGGATTGAGCCTAATGTTACTGAATCTGAAAATGCAAGCAGTATCATACGCCCTTCTGGATCCCATGTAGCCCCCTGATAAGCAGAAACAATAATGTACTTATGTTAGTATCCCAAATACTAATCAATGAGTTTGATAATACTCGCAAAAGATAGTTTTTCAGATATCAAGTGAATGAATGAGATTGATAAACTCACAAAAGAAAGGTTTCAGATAACAAGTGAATTAGATTCCGCGTACTTATCAATAAGGATGAGAAAGAAAGTTTTCAGATATCAAGTGAAGTAGATGGTTACTTCAAGTGAATATAATAAAAAGCAACTCCATAATAAAAAATATTTATCTGCTTTAGCATCTAAAGCTGTGATTTTGCTCAAGTCACTATGTGCACTTCTATCAATAACTATTATAAGTAAAAATAAAGCATAAAAATGTAGCACTGAATTCTATAATAAACCGTATGCGCTTCCACATATAACTTACAGTAACACATCCACCACTGGAAGACCAAGGTTCTGATGTCCATGTGTTTGTCTCCCAAAGATAAAATGTCCCATCACTGAAATAGTGGAAGTTTTATATTATAATCTTCTCTTCAGCAGAGGTAGCAGAAGCATTAGCAATGGAACTTACAATTTTGCAGTCAAGAAATAGTCTCCAGATGGTGACCATTTCAGCATTGATATTGCCCCTAATCCACGTCGAATTGGAGTTCCTTGCCCTGTTGATCAACATGAGAATGGTAAATGCAAAGGATTAAAACTCATGTTAAATCAAGGATTAGAATACAACTAAAACAACATTTTACAGATTTGTATTCACTTCTACATTTCCAGCAGATTTGTATTCGTTGGGGCGCCCCCACCGAAATGCGTTGCATCGATACCACCCCAATGCAATGATAAGTAAGCAAGGGTGGTTTGCTAGGGCGTCCCCCGGAAGCGACATATTACATCGATGCCACCCCGGTGTAATGACAAGTAAGCAAGGATGTTCAAAGGATCTACACTCCTCAAATAAGTTACCAAATAGTATTAGGTATAGACTAGGACGGTCTAAGAGAGAAAATAGTAGGTGACTTTTACAAGAGAATAGAATTAGATTAGCTACTTGGAATATAAGTACATTTACCGGAAAGACTATGGAATTAGTAGATATCATGCTTAAAAGAAAAATAAATATAATTTGCTTACAAGAAACAAAATGGATAGATGAAAAATCTAGAGAAATTAAAAAGACCAGATTCAAACTTTGGTAAACAGGAAAAGAGAAGAATAGGAATGGAGTGGGAATTCTTGTAGATAACATAATAAAATAAAGTGTCGCAGGGGTAAAAAGAATTGGAAATAGAATATTACTAATAAAAGCTATCTTAGGTGTAAAGGTGATTAATATTATTAGTACTTACGCATCACAAATAGGCTTGCCTGATAGTACTAAAAAGGAGTTTTGGGATAGATTAAATGAATTAGTACAAGGAATCCCATGTGAAGAGAAATTATTTAAGAATGGGATCTTAATGGATATATTGGTAAGGATAATAACGGATATGAGAGGATTCATGGAGGTTTCGAGTATGGAGATAAGAATTATATGGGTGAATCGATTTTAGAGTTTGCAATATCGTATGATTTGATAATAGCAAATACTCTGTTTAGAAAAAGAGATGAACACCTAATAACCTTTAAAAGTGGATTTAATAATAGTCAAATTGATTTCTTTCTTGCTAGAAGAGCGGATAGGTTAATATGTAAAGATTGTAAAATTATACCGGGAGAGAGTTTAAGTACACAACATAGATTAATGATTTTGAGACATCTCTATTAAGAAGTGGAGTAGAAAAACTAATGTGAACAAGTGATTAAGAACTAAATGGTGGAATTTAAAAGAAGATAATTTAATACATTTTAAAGATAGTATAATGAAAGATATATGGAGTATAGATAATGAAACTAATATTATGTGGAATAGCATGTCTTTTTGTATTAAGAAAGTGGCTAAATATATACTAGGAGAGTTTAAAGGTTGTAGGTTAGACGGTAAGGAGAGTTGGTGGTGGAATGAGAGTGTGCAAAAGGTTATTAGAGAGAAGAAAATTTTATATAAAGAGTGGCAAAAGTGTAGGAGTAGGGAAAATTTAGAAAAATATAAACTAGTGAGGAAAGAAGCAAAAAGAACAGTTTGTGAGAATAAATACAAGGCTTATGAAAATTTTTATAAGAAATTAGAATCTAAGGAGGGGGAGAAAGACATATATAAGCTTGCTAAGTTTAGAGAAAGGAAGAGTAGAGATTTGGGTATTATTGGGTGTATTAAAAGTGAAGATCAAAGAGTTCTAGTGACTAACGGGGAAATAAAAGAAAGGTGGAGGAGTTACTTTCATCAATTGTTTAATGATAACCAAATAAGTGAGTAAAATAAAGATTTTAACCATATAGTGAATGATAGAAACTATAGATATTGTCAAAAAATAAAAATTAGTGAGGTTAAAGATGCTCTAAAGAAAATGAAAAGTAGAAGAGCCGTAGGACCAGACATCATCCCTATTGAGGTGTGGAATTGTCTTGGAGATATAGGCTTAGAATGGTTAACTAAACTATTTAATAAGATTATCGAGATGAAAAGAATGTTAGATGAGTGGAGGATTTGTACTTTAATACCTATATACAAGAATAAAAGAGATATATAAAGTTGTTCAAATTATCGAGGTATAAAACTCATGAGTCATACTATGAAACTTTGGGAGAGGGTCATTGAGAAAAGATTAAGAAAGGAGATGAGTGTATCAGAAAATCAATTTTGATTTTATGCCTGAGAGATCAACTATAGAACCTATATCTATTTTGAGACGGTTGATGGAGAGATATAGAGAGAAGAGAAAGGATTTACATATAATTTTTATCGATCTAGAAAAAGCTTATGATAGAGTGCCTAGAGAGGAAATATGGTGGGTTTTAGAAAAAAACATGTATTTAGTATATATATTGATGTGTTTAAAAATATGTATAATAGAAAAACAACTAGAGTAAAAACTAATGAAGAGAGACTAAACAGTTTATCATTACTATAAGTTGACATCAAGGGTCATCTTTAAGTCTTTATCTTTTTACATTAGTTATGGACCAACTTATTAAGCACATTTAAGATGAAATCCCATATTGTATGTAATTTACTGATGATATAATTTACTGATGATATAGTGCTAGTTGATGAAACTAGAAGAGGTATAATTTCTAAAATAGAAAGATAGAGACAAGCTCTTGAATCTAAAAGTTTTAGAATTAGTAAAATAAAAACAGAATATATGGAGTGTATTTTTAGTAAAACTAGGAAAGAAAGAGAGCCTATTGTACATATTAATGGTCAAGAAATA